>SKCR01034514.1:0-93508 GCA_019454045.1 Zanthoxylum bungeanum
CTTAATAACATTTAGAGTTTACTTCTACAGTGTACCACAGGCCCGTGGATTTAACAGATTACTAATTCCATAATGGATACCTATGCTCTGTACACATAATTGACGGATCCTATCTTGATACGCACATGATATCCTGAGGATCAGTCCACACCCAATAAACAGGCGGAGGTCTGATCTAAATAGATCGGTGACGTGACTGCCATCAAAGTGTGGAAGATACCTCATACATCCACAGTGGTATCTCAAGTCAAAGGACCACTATGCTCACTTGACCCGAGAAGATTCATATTGATGTTGGTGTATCATCTATTAGGAAATCTTCGATGAGTCGTTCAGTGTTTATCCAATATAAACACCTACACGTCTATTAGAGTCTCCCAGACTCATGGTTCATTGGGATAAACCATCAGACCAAGTCTCGATATACGACGTGTACTGGTCTCAACGGATTTTACTAACTTACCCGTGTTAGTAAATCTTGACCAGGAACTTTATTTGATAATATACTTCTAGTAGTGACACTTCCCAATGTCAATTACAAACTACTTTGTAACTGCGCACTATATTATATATTATCGGGTCTTTGTCTAATATATACATATCACTAAATCCTATTTAGTTTCAATCTAATCGTAATTAGATCAAATATGTATATAAAAACAAGAAGTTTTACCATAAATAAGTAATATTATGGAAAAATGAATTGTTCGTATTCATGAATGGAACATAAATACGATCCGGATTGGCACTCCGAGCACCAACCCTAACATCAATTGTCCTGAGAGAAGTTTTAGATGTTTAGGATATTTGATTTATTGTTTTATTTGTCGTACTGAGCACGCCATTTTTATTAAGTATATATTTTGATGGCTTGTGATGTTGTGGGCACAGAGCCCTTGAGTGTTGATAGATGATATGGGCACGAAGCCCTTAGGTGATGATTTTGATATTTTGGTGTGGACTTTAGGTCTGTTATAATATATGATGTTTATTTCACGTTCGTTTTGATGTTGGAATGAGATCCATGTTGTCCGGTTTTAGGATACATCATGCCAGATTTTCGTAAATTTAGAGGCTTATAGAGATGGGTCAATCTTGTCTCCTGCCAGTAGCATCCTGCCTCTGGCGGGGTATTGCAGTTGTGGTATCAAAACAAAGGTTTAGGTGTCCGTGACTGCAGCTACAGGGTATCCGATCATCTAAGTAAGTTTTCCGGTACGTATAGACCATATACGTCTAATGTTCGTAACTTGAATTGATTTACGGTATATGGTATGATGTGTTATTACTTTGATTGATATGGATGATTCGGATTATCGGTAAATCGGTATATATTTGTATGCTATGAATATATATATATATGTATGTGTATAGGTATATTAAGTTAAAAGTATGTCGTTTATATAGGAATATGAATACATATGTGATGTGAAATCATTATGTTTTGAGGTATGAGTAATTTTATGATATTGATAGTCTGAATTGTGAACTGATATTTTGAACCATGTTTTGAAAATTTGGTATTTGATTTTTGGCATAAAAGTGTTTTGAAAAGAAAAAGGAAAGGAAAAAGAAAGAAATGAAGTTTTCAGAGGTTTTGGTTTTGATTATAAAGGATAAAGAAAATGTTTCCGCCTCGAAGCTTGATTCATGTTTTCATATTTTGAGATTTTGCGATATGTTTCTGTCGGGGTGCTTGATATTATGTTTTCGTCTCGCTCTCGAAAATGATTTTGATGTTTTTAAAATTGTAAAACTTGTTTCAGTCGAGACGCTCGAAAATCTGTTTATGTCACGGGGCTTGATGATTTTATATTTTTGACCCTCTGTGGCGCTTGTATATGTTTCGTTCCGGCTTGGCTGTGGCACTTGTTATGGGGTCCTGTAACATCCCCAATCCGGGAGATGCTACCGGCAGGGAAAGACCATACTATTCCCATGAGCCTCTACTCTCTAACCATGAGCAAATACTAATACTATTTTCTCTATTTAAATATCTTTTTTATGAGACCGTAGCCCAAGCTTAATAACATAGCATGCAAACTCAACATTAATAATTGTATACTCAATAACACATACTTTTATAATGACTATCCAATAACCAAAGACTAATACATAACTTCTACTTGACTCTGACTAGACTCTCACTCTTTCTGACTTGAACTGGTGGACTCCATACCCTAGTGACTACATCAGTATCCGTCCTCCAAGAACCCGTAAAATAAAACACTGGGAGTGGGGGGTTAGATAATTGTACGATCTAAGTGAGTGGATGAAAAATGAAATACTGTTATAAAAATATCTGGTTCTAAAACCAATGTTCAAGAAATAGCTTTATACGAAAACTCTTTTTCTGTCTGAAAACTCTGGGCTTCTTTCTAAAATTATCTTCTGAACTTTTTCTGTAAAACTAATCTTTTCTGAAAATTTCTTATAAAACTATTGTTTTCTGAAAACTTTCTTTCCTAAACACCTTTTATGAAAACTGTATCTGAAAACTGTATCTGTCTCTGAAAACCTGGCGTATGAGGGCGTTACATATCACAGTCCCCACATACGCCTAACTAGAGCCAGAAGTGCAAATCCATGACTTTGGGGCGTTATGTATCGCCGCCCCCCAAAGCATGCCACTCATGTCCCTGAAACTAGTGGTCTTGGGGCATTACGTATCGTCGTCCCCCAAGCCACTGAACTAGAACTGAGGGTGCAGATCTATGCTACCCTCCAAGCTCTAAAACTAGGATCTATGGGCATCTATCATCCCTAGTCCTGAACTAAGATCTGGGGGCGTTACATATCGACGTCCCCCCAGTCATCTACATGTGCTCATGTTATCCTTCAATTCCATGTCAGTATCCAGTTACATACTGAGGTTGGTTTTTCCCCAATGCCTCGAAAACCATAAAATCATACTCTGAAAACATTTCTTCTCAAAGGGTAGTGTCCACTTAAATCATAAAATTTTATGAAATAACTGTAATAAAAATAATCTAATGCCCTAAAGCGTAAAAAAAGAAGAAGTCTGATATGAAAATAACAAAATGAAAGTCAATTTAAAAGGGTAGTGTCCACTCACAGATTGGAATCTGGCTGGTGTTACACCACTTTGTTGAAGGAAGTTGCAATTCCTGCAATGGTCTATAAGCGGTAACTTGGTTAGACTATAAACCATGCGACAAGTTCGAAACTAGGCTAAACTTCTCAATTCAAGTACGTGATATCGTCACTTGGTATATCATGCTTGTAATAAGTTGTAATATATATATATGAACTAATACGAGACCCTAAGGGTGGTCTCTAACACGTTATGGTGGAACTGGGATTGTTTAGAACTAATTTAGGTAAATTCTGGTCTTCGTGTCATGACTCAGGGCTTTACGCGTCGCGTCGCTAACCATTCGAGAAACAATTGCTGCTATTTTCCACTACACGACGTGACGTGAACACTTGCGCGTCCAGGCACGTGCAATCCAGAAGCAAATCTGCACAAATTCTCCAGTACACGTCACGATACGAGGTGCTTTGCGTCAAGAAGGAAGGCCAAAATGCAGGCCGAAAATCAACTTCTTCTTGTCTACATGCCCAAATACATTTCCATACTTCATATTACATCTTCTACTCAAGAATTCCTTAAATTTCAAGTAACTATATACTAAACCAACACTCTTCAATCTAATTCAAATCTTTAACCACATGGTTCCATAAGTTCAGCACTTAGGATCTCAAATATTTGGACAACTCTTAATAAAATCAACTTTCATGCCTGTTTTCTCACCAAATGCAATCCTTAACATGTTCTTATCATTATCATAACTTCATACTATCTAGATTTCAAAATCCAAGATTTGGGTCAAATGATCTCACTTTATTTTATTGGATTTCCATCCTCCTAAAAGTCCCTCATGGTTGTTTTTTCTTCTTTCCTTGCTTGAAGAATGGGTATTTGCCCCTTGATTCCTTTCATTCTTCTCATTCTTCTTATTTTCTTCTTCTATTTCTAACTTCTTCACGTTTTTCCTTCTTTCTTTTTGAATTTTGGGGATACTTGAATAATATCTCCCTTTTATACTTGAGCCATTTAAAATTAGAAAAGTGTAGAAGTTTGGAGAAATTTTTGGAATTTACTAGAATGTTTCCTCGGGTACTATTCATCTGAATTTGTGTTTTGTATTTTCAAACCATTTCTGATTCGAATTTGGAAAACTGTCAAACATGAAAGTTGTAGGCCTCGGTCTTAACTTTCCGACGATATATAATTCATAAAAATCAGAGTTTGTATGAGAAATTTATGTCCCAAAAACCATGGGCTATCCGTAATGGAACTTCATAGAATTCCGTATCGGAATTTCGAAGTATTTTTCGATTATCCTCAAAGTCGTTCCATGAGTACATTTGTGTCCCAACATAATTTATATTATGTTACCTTCATCCTATAATATTACAGTACTGCAATGTAATAGTAGTAGAGACTACCAATCGTTATAAAAAAATTCCAGATTTTTCAGTAATTACGGAAATGCCCCAGAACTTCGCATTTTGATCATTTTAGTCCTAATTTGTCAAATACATAATTAGGTGATTCCCAATAACTACCAAAATGATTTATACATGTCATATATGTCAAAATAAAAATTTAAATTCAAGGAAACAATTTTTTCAAAAATGCCGAGAGGTCCCTCAAGTTCCAAAAATTACATTTTATTCCAAATTGGTTCAAAACCATTCAAGATCAAGTCCAATCAACACCAAAATTAATATGCATCATATATACATCATTAATTAACACATATATTAAAAGCCCCAAATTTGGAGAGGGTTATGAACCCTAATTTCTCAAAATTGTCCAATTGGCCAATTAACACAAAATTAATAAAATTCAACACTTTAATTCATTCCTTACTACACCAAACAAGTCTCACCACCATGAAACAACTCAAGAACAATTCTAGGTCATTTATGAGTGGCTAAGTAACTCTAGAATGGTAACTCACCATTAAATGACAAAAAGAATACAAATAAACAAATTTCATGCATTCTTTATACATATACATGCTTCCATCTTTCTATCAAGTTCCCAACCATCAAAATACAAACATAAAGGAGTAGAGAAAAATATAAGCTACACGTATTGAAGCCTAGAATGTTAGAAATATTTTTCATGAAGAAGAAAGTAAAGAAAAACTTACAAAAATGCCAAGATTGCAAGCTTTTCTTTGGTTTTCTTCTCTTTTCTCTCTAACTCACTTTGTATTTCGATTTTAGAGTTCTTTGATTATGAAACAAAAATGAAAAGGATGGCTTATATATTTTCCTCCTAATTGCCGAAATCTTTTCTGAAAATTTCTTATAAAACTGTTGTTTTCTGAAAACTTTCTTTCCTAAACACCTTTTATGAAAACTGTATCTGAAAACTGTATCTGTCTCTGAAAACCTGGCGTATGAGGGCGTTACATATCACAGTCCCCCCATACGCCTAACTAGAGCCAGAAGTGCAAATCCATGACTTTGGGGCGTTATGTATCGCCGTCCCCCAAAGCATGCCACTCATGTCCCTGAAACTAGTGGTCTTGGGGCATTACGTATCGTCGTCCCCCAAGCCACTGAACTAGAACTGAGGGTGCAGATCTATGCTACCCTCCAAGCTCTAAAACTAGGATCTATGGGCATCTATCATCCCTAGTCCTGAACTAGGATCTGGGGGCGTTACATATCGACGTCCCCCCAGTCATCTACATGTGCTCATGTTATCCTTCAATTCCATGTCAGTATCCAGTTACATACTGAGGTGGGTTTTTCCCCCATGCCTCGAAAACCATAAAATCATACTCTGAAAACGTTTCTTTCTCAAACATAACTTAAATCATAAAATTTTATGAAATAACTGTAATAAAAATAATCTAATGCCCTAAAGCGTAAAAAAAGAAGTATGATATGAAAATAACAAAATGAAAGTCAATTTAAAAGGGTAGTGTCCACTCACAGATTGGAATCTGACTGGTGTTACACCACTTTGTCGAAGGAAGTTGCAATTCCTGCAATGGTCTATAAGCGGTAACTTGGTTAGACTATAAACCATGCGACAAGTTCGAAACTAGGCTAAACTTCTCAATTCAAGTACGTGATATCGTCACTTGGTATATCATGCTTGTAATAAGTTGTGATAAAATCTCATAAAGCACTGTTATAAGTTATTTAGTAAACCGAATATTTTTCTTAATGTTTATCTTTTCATCAATGACCTTACTAGTCATATTAAAATATGTAACAATTATTTATATAGAATAAGTGACTATCCAATTGTCACAAGTTCTGATATCAAATATCAAAAACAATCATTAAACATTATTTTTAATAACTAGATGGGAGATCTGGTATCCAATACCTACAGTTGTCGTATTTTGAGAATCGATATTCTCCATACACAACTATAAACATCTCATTTTGTTTTACTTTACAATTTGCCTTCAATTATTTACAACAATTGTAAATAATTGATTAGCAAACTGTGTCAAACACGTGATTTCTAAAAGTCACTAAAGCTAAGAAACGTCATTATAAGAAAAAAAAAACCTAATGGAGTTTTCTTATGCCAGTCAAGAATCTCAAGACATGAACTGATTCGTGTCAATTCTTACCGCACAAGAAACTATTATTTCTAGACAATTATATCCTAAAACAGATATCTATTTAGATTACTTATTGTGACTTAGAAACCAAGTCACTAACCATCTTGATTTTCAAGAAAATCGGAACAACAGTTACCGATAGTTTTAGACTAATCTAACAATATCCAAGTCTAGTAACATTCTAGAACCTATTATAGAAATTCGCAACCATAATAGAAGTCATAAAACATATTCAAATAATATGCATGCAGTGGATTAGAAGTATAATTCTATTAACAATATAGAATAAGGAAAATAAAAGCATCAATTTCCATAAAATTACACACTACTTTAGTTATGGATTTTTAACCCAGCAGTGTCTCCCACTACTTTACGTAATACCATAATCCCCAACGGAAAATGGGAATTCAATAATTAAATCAAATTCCATAGTGAAAGTGACCCCATGAATATATTTCGACTGACAATTTTGGCACGATCTCGCCTACGTATATTCATTAGGTAGACAACTCATTGTCAATCACACTCACTGTGACTCCAGATTTTCATCCTGACTGTTTCTCATTATGATAGCTTTGGCACGTTCACAAGGAGGCGTATCAAGGCTTCACTTGTCAATGACAAACTCAAGCTACCGAAGTAGTCCTGACAGCTTTAGCACGTTCAGGATTTCCACTTTCACTTGAATTTGTCTAGTATCAAATATACATCCGTAATGGATAAAATTCTATCAACTACACCCTCACTGCTTTGGCACTTTCTCGGATGCAGCCATAGAAAGATACCCATAAACCGTATTGACAAGACGGACCAAGAAACATGCATCCAATACATGTCACTTTACTGCCTTATTTAAGCAGGGATATTCCTCAAGAAAGCATTGCTCTACATCAAATGCAGAAAATAATCTAGATCAACTTCTAAACAGTTCAATTCTACCTTAGAAAACATAACTTAACTTAACCATTAAATTTTCGTTACGTTTCCCGTTAGCGTAGAACCAAAAAGTCAAGAAATATCTAAATTACATGCATGTGCAAACATCAAAATTGAATTATATATCATATATCAAGCATTACAAATGTAATGGAAGAATGATCAGACCTGGTCTGATACCATTTTTTATGGGAATTTGGCGCGGGCGCAGAGGAAGCTCGCGGTTCGGGTGAAATCATAATTTTAAAACTTTTTAAATTACCGAATAAATTATTCAATATCCAATATGAATAATTCATTCATATTTCACCTAAACATATTTATTTGATATCAAATAACGACATAAATAACCAAGAAACGTCGCGAAATTTTTACGAAAATGTTTTTCTGCAAAATGGATTAAAATGCGTTTTTGACCGAACCGACTACCCAATGCACATGGGGGCTGCCCAGGTCAGCCCCAATAGCACTAGGGTATTTCTTAGGCTGCCCGAATAGTGACCAATTCACTGTTTGGGTAGCCATCACCCGGTTGGCTCAAAAGTCACCAGGAATACCGTTTTTCACCATTTTCATATATTTCAACTCCGAAACCATTTCCGGCAATTGTTCCAACACCCAAAACACATCTAATGTATTCAAATGACATCATTTTCATCACAATCAACCCAATTATTCCAGATATGATTTTGCAATAAAAATAATCAATTTTTCATGCTTTAATCCAACTTTTTCAACATTAATCATATTAATCAAAACACCAATTCAAGTGACCACCAATGAAGCACCCAAGAACAATTCTAGGCATTACAAGAGTGGTCATAATACTCTAGAATGGCAACTTATCATCAAATGTAAAAAATTTAATCAATATTACAATAATATTATCCAAAACAACTTCACACATGCACAAAACCTTCCAATTCATCCTCCAAACCAAAAAGCCCCAAATTTATAGAAAAGAAGAAACTCTAGGATCTCACTAGATCATCAAGAAACAAGAAAAATAATTTCTAAGCTTAGGGATTTGTAGAATTACCTTTAATCCTCTAATTCCTTAGCTTTTTTCTTGATTTTCTCTCCATATTGAATCATCAAGTATGATTTGAGAGCTTTTTAGGATGAGTTCATTCAGCCATAGCAAGCCATTATAAGGGAAATGAAATTTTTTTACTTTAAAAACCCTATTGCCGACTTTGAAGGGTATAATTGTCATTTTTGGAAAATTAAATCAATTAAATTAAATTAAACTTTATGTTAACAAACAAATTTGCACACCTAAAGTTTAATTAAATCATGCCACATGTAGCAATAATAATTAAACATATTACATAACATGTATGTAATATGGATATTATTTAACTATTCAAATATTTAACATTTAAAAATCTAAATAATTAATTAATATAATTAATATAATTATTATTATATATGTATTTTTATTTAAATTAAATAAGAAATACATATATTAATGGCATGTGTCAAAATCTCATTTGATAATTAATTAATGTGTAATCAAATTATGTATCAAATACAAATACACAATAATTATGATTGACCAAAAATGCCCATATGCATTTGTTTTCGTTTAACCGTTTAAACGATTCGAATTAACTCATTTAATTCGGTGCAATATTATTCATAACATGTTGCCCAAGTGCTCAACGAGTACACTTCATATAATGGGACTCTCTAAGTTTATGTTTATCCATCACGAAATCCAATTTCGTGTCAATAATTCACCCACTCATGAATTATGACGACCACGGATAATCTCGCTAAACTATACAAGTCGAGGTCATTGCATATGTATAATCCATCCGTCACAGGCTATCCATATTATACATGTGATATAGATAAGAACGTCAAATCCTTATGGTATAATATAGTCGACTTTCAAATTTACGATCTCTAAATAACACTCGGAACTTGCTTCCGAAGTTATACCATGGCCATGGATTTACTAGATCGCAAACACGTGTAGGAAACCTATGCCCTGTACACAGGACTGACGGATTCTATCTTGATAGCACATGATATCATGAGCATCAGTCCACACCCAACGAACATGCGGAGGTTTGATATAAATAGATCGGTGACGTGACTGCCATCAAAGTATGGAGGATAACTCATATATCCACAATGGTATCTCAAGTCGAATAACCATTATGCTCGCGTAAATCGAGAAGATTCCTATTGACGTTGGTGTACCATCTATTAGGAAATCTTCAGTGAGTCGTTCAGTGTTTATCAAATAAACACCTACATATCTATAAGAGTCTCCCGAGACTCATGGTTCATTGGGATAAACTATCGGACCAAGTCACGATATACGACATGTACTGGTCTCAACGGATTTTACTAACCGACCCGTGTTAGTAAATCGTGACCATGAACTTTATTTAAGGTTATACAACTTATAGTGACGCTTCCCAATATCAATTACAAACTACGTTGTAACTGCTCACTACATTATAAATCCTAGGGTCTTTGTCTAATATATACGTATCACTAAATCAGATTTAGTTTCAATCTAATCATAATTAGATATCTAATCACTATTAGATCGAATATATATATATAAGACAATAGGTGCTACCATTAAATAAGTAATATTATGGAAAAAGAAATTGATCGTATTTATGAATCGGACATAAATACGATCCGGATTGGCACTCTGAGCACCAACCCTAATAATTACTTTACACTACAGTCATACTACATATCCCATAGTGCATCAAAGAAGACTTATTCCTAGGTCTTTCATTATACTTTACTACTCCAACTCATTACCCGCATGAGCTATCAGTTCTGAATGGTACTAGGTTCGTAGTTTACATCTATACTTTATAGCTCTTGACTGTTTAGTCTTCTTATATCCATATACCCTTAGAAGATATGTTTAAGAGTCTTATTGTTTAGAACTCAACGCCCTCGAACTTGTTTTGTATAACTATTGGGCTAGGCTTACAATCTTTACTTAAGAATCTTTCATCTCTGTAGGTATTGTGTGTCATGTAATGAGGTTCCTTCGCTCACGCCTTGACTCTGGAAGGTATATACATGCATCTATTCATACCAGGCTGCTTATCAGTTCCGTTCTACAACTTTTCTTGCCTCTGCCTATCCATATACGTTAGAACCTTGTAGTACATGGTCAGATTCTTTATGTACCTCTTACTCACTATATTGTTTACCCAATGGGTTTGTACTAAGGAGGTTGGTTCTGGTAGCTTCTTTGGGAGCTTAACTGTTTGTATACTTTTGCTTAAACTGCACTTTTTGTTATAGACGGGGACGCTGGCTATATTGTTCTAGTTATAATTCATACTTCCTTCATAAATATGGTTACGGTGTTCCACACCAATTTGTTTTCCATGGTTCAGTATTGTCAAGGGTCGTTACTCAAATACATGTAATATACCTTACCTTGAGGATCCACCCGATATGCTAATTGCAACTTTACAGTAACTTATCTCCTCGATTCCATACTATGTTACAAATCTACCAAACCACTTCCCGGTTGTATTTCTGTTAAATACTTCTGTAAAACATTATTATTATTATGAATAATATTGCAGTTTCTATAATATAATCTATCTTTCTATATGGTAAAGACGTAATGACCCTAGAATGATTAGTCATGATACAGTTGCAAAAGCGTCGCAACGGACATTGAGATGTATCATGACGTTGTCATTCTCAGACAGTTCATGGTCAAGGTTTACACTACTTGGTCAGTATAGTAAACCCGTTGAGACCGGTACATGTCGTATACTGTAATATATGATTCCAATGGTTTCTCAATGAACCATAAGTCTTGGAGACTAGTATAGACGTGTAGGTGTTTATAGCGGATAAACACTGAACGACTCACCGAAGATTCTTAATGGATGGTACACCAGCGTCAATAAGAATCTTCTTGGGTTGAGTAGCACTTGTGATTCTTAGACTTGAGATGCCATTGTGGGCACATGAGACATCTTCTACACTTAGACGGCAGTCACGTCACCGATCTATTTAGATCAGACCTCCGCCTGTTCGTTGGGTGTAGATAGATCCTCATGGTGTCCTATGTGTATCAAGATAGGATCCGTCAGTTCTGTGTATCAGAGCATAGGTAGTCCATATGATTAGCAATCAGATAAAACCATGGGCCAGTGGTAAAGTTTAGAAGCTAGTTCTATACATTCTTTTGAGATTGCTAATAGAATAGTCGACTGGATAATCCCGATAGAGATTTGACGTTTACATCTATATCTCTGGGATTTATCCGATACCTGTGACGGAGGAATTATACATTTGCCATGACCTCGACCTGTATGGTTCAGCGAGATTATCCGTGATCGTCATAATCTACGGGTGGATAGATTATGGACACGAAATTTGATTTCATGACGGATATACCTGAATCTAGAGAGTCTCAATAATGAAACATACTCGTAGAGCACTAGAGCAACATTAATAAATAATATTGATTATTTATAAAGTCGTTTAAAGGTTAAACGCAAGATACGTGCTAAAAGGACTAGATAGTCATTTGCTTAATTATTGTGTATTTACATTTAATACTTGATTAATTTAAATACACATTAATTAATAGTCAAAATGAGTTATTTGACTTATATCCTAAATGAATATATTTTTTTAATATTTAATGTAAATATTATACATATATTTAATATATTTGTATTTGATTAATTAATTATTTATTTAATTGTTAAATGATTAAATTAATTAAAATATAAATATCTTACATTAGGATATTTAAAGTAAATGATGTTAGTTGCATTTGTTGACTGAAATAAATATCTAATAAAGTTGTTTATAAGATATTTGTGCAAGTTGACCAAATGAATTTGAAATGAAAAATGAAATTACCAAACTTGCATTTCATTAGATGAAATTCGGCCAAGGGCTTCCTTGTGAAGATATAAATTATTTTTCATTTCATGACACACTTAACCTAATACACTTTTACAAAAGAGAGACACCATTGAAGAAACCAAAAGAAAGCTTGAGAAAGAAAGAAAACTTCAAAAGCTTGGAAATTTAGTAAGTTTTTCAAACTTACTATTAGTGAGGAATATGTTCCTTAGGTTCTAGGCTTTAATATATGAGATTCTTAGGATGTTTATTCTTTGTTCCTTGTGGTTTTTGATGATGGAAGTTTTGGAGAAGTGTGAAGCATGTGTAATGAGGAAGTGTTGTGACTATTGTAGTTATAACTATTTTAAGGTTTTGGAAACCATGTTGCTAATCTAGAGTTGTTGACCCACTCTTAAATGACCTAGATTTGATCTTGAGTTTTTTCATTGTGTTGAGACTTGATTGGATGGAAGAATGATGATTGAAGTAATTGATAATGTATTTGGTCTAATTTGTCCAATTTGTGGAAATTGAAAAATTAGGGTTCTTAACTAATTCCAAATTTGGGGCTTTTCATATATGTTGTGCATTTGGGTGTGTATATGATGCATATAAAGTTTTCATGTTGATTGGATTTCATTTAGATGAGTTTTGAGACATGAAATGACCAAATGGCCAAAATGGCACCAAATGGAGGCTCACGGCCTTGATAAGAAATTTGGGGATTCTTGTGGTTTGGTGTTTTGATGTTTTGAACATGCTAAGTTCATCTTAAAAATGATTTAGAATCATTCAAAATTGATTGGATCAATTTCGGACTAAAATGGACAAAATACCATATAAGGGTAATTGGTAATTTCACTGAATATGATTCATTTGAAATTTTATTTCATAATTTGAATATTGGGTAATTAAATAAATAGGTTTATTTAATTAATCCGAGAAAAAAGTTTGAAATCTGAAAATCGGATTTTCACCGCTTCCGCTGCGTTACCGGATTCACCCCCTAAAAAACCCCCTACCCTAGTTATAATTCATACTTCCTTCAAAAATATGGTTACGGTGTTCCACATCAAATTTGTTTTCCATGGTCCAGTATTGTCAAGGGTCGTTACTCAAATACAAGTAAATATACCTTACCTTGAGGATCCACCCGATATGCTAATTGCAACTTTACAGTAACTTATCTCCTCGATTCCATACTATGTTACAAATCTACCAAACCACTCATACCCGTGGCTAGAGCCGTCCCAAACCCGTAGTGGTTTGGTCAACTTAGACTATGGCTAGGTACTTAATGTGGTTTACGTGACCTAACACGTAAGGGATTTTTAGTTTCATTCTGATACTAAGAAACCTTGTTGTTACACACTTTTGTCTTTGCTCATTAGGTATTCTCTCCTACAGTCTTTGCACCTTGATGGCTTCACTTCCAAACCCTTTCCTTAGCATCCTTTTCGTCTTATTCTTTATCTTATTCTATACTGAGAACTTCTTTGGCCTATTTCTTTGATTTCTTATTTGAGGGTTATCTTTTTCCTTTACATATCCATTATTACGTCTAACACTAATTCCTTGCTATCTCAGTCATTAATTGAATACTACTTTATCTCTGTACCACTCCATCTGAACAACTTCTTTCCTAACTCTTTTACTCAGAGTTGTCACTCACTTTTATTCTGTTCTTAAACTACATTTGAAGGTCTTATATTCCAGTCTTCTTTCACTATACTTTCACTTACTCCTGGGAGTATCTTAAGGCAACCTTCGAGGTCCATCTCTACTATTGTTGTCTAACGATTCACTATACTTTCACTTACTCCTGGGAGTATCTTGAGGCAACCTTCAAGGTCCATCTCTACTATTGTTGTCTAATGAGGGTTAGGAGGGTGGGAACTTATCCTGAGGCCTTTCTGATTATGGTGATCTAGTTACACTTACTGTTTATCTATGAGCCTATGAATCTCGTGTATATATATATATATATATATATATATATATTATTGATGCCTTTCCCTACACTATGGCAGTACTGCTAAAAACTATCTGGTTTGCCTTCTCCAACTTTACTTCTGATCATTTTCAACTATCGAACATACTACATCTTATACGAAATTCATCTGGAGTCATATTCTTAAAAACTTTCGCGTGCTGCCTCTGCACTCCTTCCTATTTTAATTTCTGTTGTTAAACCTTCTGAAGTTGTTACTTTCTCTCTCTGAGTGCGGCTATACTCTCTTTGTTATTCCTCCTTAAGAAGCTTACTCTGCTGCATAGGTTTCTTTCTCACCTCATGTAACGACCGATATTCCTTACTACTGTCTACAGTGATACCGTTACATATGCGAGAAGAAAGTATGTAAAATAAACTATGTTTGGACTTATATATGCTCATGGAACGACTTTGGAGACGATCGGTAAATTTTCCGAAGTCCCGGGAAGAGACTGTACATGTGCCCCTTTGTACTAGCCATAGTATTTGGGGCATAACGTTTTCATACGACCTCCGATTTTATGAATTTTATATCATCAGAAAGCTAAGACCGAGACCTACAACTTCCGCGTTTAACAGTTTTCCAAATTCGGAGTAGAATCAGGTCCAAACGCGAGTCAAATTCTGGATGAATAGTAATTTCGAGGCTAAATGGAGAATTCTCCAATTTCTAGATTTTTCTACTCTTTTCCCCAACTTTCCAAATCAAATTGGGTCCACTATAAAAAGGACCTACTATTCACTATTTCTAAATAATCAAAAACGAAATTGAAGAGGAAGAAAGAAAAGAAGAAACCGTGAGGAAAGGAAGAAAGAAAAGAAGAAGGAGAAGAAAGAAGAAAAGAAGAAAAAGGAAAGGAAGAAAGAAGAGAAGAGAAAGGGAAACAAAGAAGGTTTGGCAACCATTGGAAACCTTTGAGGAGTTGAGGATCCAACAAAAAACAAGGTAATGAATCTAGACCCAAATTTCAAGTTGTGGAATTTTGGTAAATTGATGCTATGGTAGTTGTAGAGACATGTTATGTGTTGTGAATTAGTAGTTAATTAGTTAAGAAATGGGTGTTTGGATGATTTTAGTTTGTTATTTCAAGTTTGTTGATTATGAAAGAATAATGGAATTGGATGATGTTGGATGATTAGAAATAAGTGAAATGGTAGGTTTAAGGTTATGTAAAATGGGGGGTAGAGTTACTTAAGGTTATAAGAATGAGGGGATTTAGGCATGCCGCACACCAAATATTCGATGTAATGCCACACTTCAATTAATTGAAGAAAAATAAACACAATTCACATGTTATAAATGGTGCTTAAAATGGTTACAATTCTGATGGGGGTTATTGGATTTACGGAATTAGAAAAGAAGGCGAAATAAGAAAGTTACATGGCGATGTTGGTTTAGGATGTTTTCTGGATAATCTGTGAAGAATTGCTTATAAGTTACGTTTCTGATGTCCGATTGATGAAGCATAAATTTTTGGATAAACTAGACATATAAGGTAGTAATATATCCAAAAATAAGAATTTTTGGACTTAAGACGCTAATTTAGAAAAATCTCCAAAGTCAACTGATCGGCAGTAAAGTCTGCACCTGTGACCTGATGACCTAGGCTCGGTTTTTGATTTTTAAAATGAGTTTCGGGTGTCAAAACGATGATCCGTCAGCGCCAAAATAAACTAGACACATAGGAACCCGACATATAAAAAATCAGAAACCATTGGACTTAATAAGAATTTTTGGCGGAGTTTCGAATTGGAGTGATCAGCAGGGACTGATCTGATTCTGTCCCTGAACAGCTGGTAGAAATCAGTTTGTTTACGGAGTTCCGGGAATCGAAATCAGAATCCGTAAAATTTGGGGTAAAGTAGACTCATAGGGGATTAATCCATAAAAAGTTCAAGTCCAAATTCCTTACCAATTGCTCCCAGTAAAATTCCAAATCTGACCCAAAAACCTGGAAAATTCTGGTTCATTTATTCTTCTAAGTTCATTAAATATTTCTTTGTTCTAACAATCCCTTTATTCTTATAGATCAACGTCAGAACTCGAAACCACCGTCGACGCCGTGAAAAGACGCCGTCAAGCCCAAATCAGTGAGTGGACATTTTCCCTTTTACTTGATTTTCATTTTACATTTTCTTCAATCAGACTTACTTTTCAGCAACTAGGGCGTTAGCCAAGTTTGTTTTTATATCATGTATGATTTAGCATGATTTGAGAAGTTTTATGGAAAACAGATGTTTCAGTTTGAGTTTTATGTTTTCAGAACATGTTTTATGTTTTTTTCCGGGGTATGAGGTAAAAAATCACCCCAGTATGTAACTATTACAGAGATACAGTTGGAATTGACGGATACAGAGAGCATGTGCACATGTTGAGGACTGAGGGGACGCTCTCAGATCCTCCAGACGGGCTAGGGGGACGGCGATACGTAACGCCCCTAGACCCCAGTTTGAGCTTGGGTGGTAGCATAGATCCGCACCCCCAGCTCCAGTTTGTGGCTTGGGGGACGGCGATACGTAACGCCCCAAGACCACCAGTTTCTGAGACAGTAGTGGCATGCTTTGGGGGACGGCGATACGTAACGCCCCAAAGTCATGGATTTGCATTGCTGGCTCCAGTTAGGCGTATGGGGGACGGTGATACGTAACGCCCTCATACGTCCAGGTTTTCAGACAGAAATATATATTTCAGAAAAAGCTTTCAGTTTTCAGATTTCATACAGTTTTATGAGTTTCACAATACAGATTTCGAAATCCAGATTTTTAGTAAATAGTTTTCAGAAACTAGATTTTAGAGACAGTTTTCAGAAACTAGAGTTTCCAAAGAAATTTTCAGAAAGAAAAAGCTTTCAGAATAAGTTTGTATATAAAGATGTTTTATTGAAAATAGTGGTTTTGAAATCAAGTTCTCATTTCAGTTTTCAGTTTTAGTCCACTCACTTAGATCGTATAACGATCTAACCCCCCCACCAGTCTTTATTGTTTTGTAGGGATTCTAGGAGGACAAGCTCGAGAGGATGGATATTGATGCAGTCACCAGGGTTGGAGTCCACCAGCATTGAGTCGTATAACATAAGAGTCCACTCAGTGTCATGTAAAAGTTTATTGTATACACTAGTATAGTGTGAGTCCTTATGAGCATCTGTTAGTGTATGTAAAGTAAAGTATTATGAGTACAAAGATATGAAAAAAAAAGTATTTCAAAATAAGTTATGGTTTACATGCATAATATTGCATTTGAATAGTTTATAGCACAGTTAGAGAGTCAGAGGCTTAGGGAGTTAGCACCGCTATCCCCTGCCGGTAGCATCTCCAGATCGGGGATGTTACAAAGATGGTATCAGAGCGTGGTCTAGGGAGTCAGTGACTGCAGTGGGTAGAGTGTTGGAGTCTTGTATACTTAGTATGTCTGGGATACTAGTATGCAGGGCGCTACCTCTCCAGTATCCGATCCTCGAGTACGTCCTCAAAGCTTGACAGACAGGTTAGTAAATATTCCCAAGTCCTCTGAACTCTTTTCTTTACTCTAGATAGATCATTTCAATCATCCATCCTAGATTACTCCCTGAAGTCCGGTATAAGCTAGAGAACTAGATAGTAAGTTCCAAAGAAAGCCATCCAAGAAAGTATAAGAGAAAAAGAAAGCTAGGAGAGAGAAGTAAGGAAAATGTAAAGATAATTAAGTAGTCAGAAGTAAGAAAAGATCGAGATACAGGATTAGATCAGTGAGAAAGTACAAGAATTCATAGCAACAAAAGAAGAATAGAGAAAGCCCTAGTAAGTATTAGAGATGCTCAATAGAAGTATGATTCTTTTCTTCCTCAGAACATTCCCTCAAGCCGAACCAGTAGCCTTCAAGTATTTCTTATAGATAGTATAACTTAAAAGATATCCACTTATCAGAGGGAAAACTAGAAAGGAAAATAATAATAATAATAATAATAATAAGAAATGTATCTAGATGTTAAGTAACCAGAAATAGCAAGCAAAAAGATACAGTATAGGATAAAGAGAAAAGCTGGAAGAAAGAAGAAAAGCAAAGAGAAGTGTAAGAAGGTAAAAATAACCAGATATAAGAAAGAAATAGAGATACATAATGGAATCGATAAGGAAGTAAACAAAGGTATAGGAAAAGAAAAAGAAACAGACAAGAAATGTTGAAATCAATAGAAATAAGAATAAGAAACGTGGAGATAAGTAACAAAGGATAATACTGGAACTAATAGTAAAGATGAGTATAGCAAGATTAGATTAGAATAAAGCCGAGTAAATCTAAGGAAAAGTTCTTTTCCTCGAGCGAAATATCTTCCTTCCTCATAAGAATTCCTCCGAGTTGATTCAACTTCTTCTGAACCATTCCGTATAGATAGTAAGTTTCCCAAGTATTAAGGACGATCGTGGAACCCTTTAATAGATATGGAAATGCCATAAGAAGAGAGAGAGATTTTAGATCTTCTGAACTCAGACCTGTAGGTAAACAAGATCAGTGGTGATTGAGATAATAGATAGCTTCCCCTAGCCAAAAGATCTAATAGATAAGGTTTCGACTTACTCAAATCTTCGCTCCTTCAAGATACCAATTAAGAAAGTTACCCTGATAGTCTACCTCGTACCTACCCTTCATGAGCAATAGGCCCCATTAGGATATTGAGTACTAAAACAAGGATGGAGAAGCTTCCCCCAGACATAAAGAAAATGACCGATGAGATACTAGTAGTTCCCATCAGCATGAGTACAAGCGACCGTAAGAAAACCAACGAAGTCTATTTTGAGAAGTTAAAGGACCTTAAAAGACAGACTACTTGGGTTAAGAATCAATGAAGTTTCGAAGAAATAAAGAAGAAAATCCAGAATAGTTCAAAGATCAAGATAAGTCGGAGTAAAGAATCGATGATAATCGTGGAATCCTATAGCTAGTAGAGAAAAGGATCAGTAAAGGAGAACAGTTGATAGGATAGATAAATCATGAGATGGCACGATAACTAAGTCAAGGAACTTTCAAAGAAGCAGAGAAATTAGAGGAACAAAGATCATGGAAAATGATTTATAGAAAATAGTAAGCAACTTATAAAGAATCTCATAGAGATAAGAGTAAGGGTTGTAGGAGGAGAATAGTGTATGGATCAAAGATTTAGTAAGCGATGTTCGCAGTAGACAAAGTAGAAAGAGTTTCTTTTCAGAGAAGTAAGTAAGTAAGAAGTGAAGGACTAAAAAAAAGGAAACAATATAAGGAGCTTGTTAAAGAATATACTTCTAGAAGGATTTGTATAGGATATGAAGTATTTTGTTGATGTAAGAATCAGAAGTAAAGTTAGAAAAAGGTAGGTCAGAAAAGTTTTAGTAATAGTACCCAGTATAGAAAGAGATACCAGATAGGTATACATGAGGTTCTTAGGCAAAAGTATGGGTCACCGAAATACCGCAACAGAAGAGCCTCAAGATTTGTTCTCACCCTCCCAACCCTCGATTGATACCAGTAACAAAGATAGACCCGAAACGTAACCTTGAGATACTCCAGAAGCAAGTACAAGAGTAATGATAAAAGACTGAAACGTATGACCCTTAAGAACAACATTAAATCAGAATAATAAGAAAAGAAAGATAATCCGAGTAATAGATGTAAAGAGAAACCATTAAATAAAGTAACAAGAGAAGAAGTAGTAACTAAGTATATGATAAGAATGTAAATGACAGTGTTAAGGATAACCAAGGACATATGAGAACAGATATCCTTCAAGTAAAGAAGGAAGATATGACCTATAGTAGGTGCAGATAGAGAATGAAATAGAAAAGTAAATCAACAAGATGATTGATACCAGTATGGAAAGTGAGATAGTCAAAGGGTAACAACAAACAGGAGAGAACATACTAAGTAAGTATTGATAGAAGAGTAATATAATATAAAAACCAAGAGAGCAAGTTTACCTTAATATGGAAATTAATAAAGAGAAGATACTTAGTTGCGACCGCGTATAAGAAGACAAACGGATACAAAAGAATAGTACAGAAAGATCGGGAATTGAGATCTATAAGATATAGTCCAAGGATAAAACATAGACCAAGTAAGTTTTAGAAAAATAAAGAAAATATGAAAAGAATACTAAGAAAGATTTAGTGAGGAATTTTAAGGTACCCAGCCCCTAGCTTAAGGAGACCAAACCACTACGGGTTTGGGATGGTTTAACCGCGGGTATGGGTGGTTTGGTAGGTCTGTATTATAGTACAGGGACGACGAAATAGGTTAATGCAAAGCGGTTGTTGAAGAAGAAAAGCTTAAAGACTGCTGAGAGCTGTAAAGGAAATATAGGGAGATGATAGTTGAGTAATAAGAAATAATGTTTAGGTCAAGTTGGACAAGTGGAATAGAGAAATATCAAGTATAGGTATGAGATATTAGAATTCCCGGGGTGAGCCAAGATACTAGTTATTAAGAACTTGCTCAAGTTAAGGAATCATTGGACATAAGTGAAGGACTAGACGAAAGAAATCTTAGAGATAAGGAGTATAAGGTACAGCGACAGAACAATAGGACAATAGTCAAAAGTACTCAGCAAAAAGTATTACAGGACGAGGACATAGGAAATGGAAAAGAGGAAAGGTCTAGTAGTCAGCAGAGATTATCGGCAAAAAGGTAAAGTGTAGTAGCATCTATGGATATTCGCGAAATTAAGAAGATCACGAGTAGACGCTAGAGAGGATTCGAGGACGAATCTTATTTAAGGGGGGGAGAATTTGTAACGACCGATAGTCCTTACTACTGTCTACAGTGATACCGTTACATACGAGACGAAAGTATGTAAAATAAACTATGTTTGGACTTATATATGCTCATGGAACGACTTTGGAGACGATCGGTAAATTTTCCGAAGTCCCGGGAAGAGACTGTACCATGTGCCCCTTTGTACTATCCATAGTATTTGGGGCATAAAGTTTTCATACGACCTCCGACTTTTATGGATTTTATATCATCAGACAGCTAAGACCGAGACCTACAACTTCCGCGTTAAACATTTTTCCAAATTCGGAGTAGAATCAGGTCCAAAACGCAAGTCAAATTCTGGATGAATAGTAATTTCGGGGCTAAATGGAGAATTCTCCAATTTTCTAGATTTTTCTACTCTTTTCCCCAACTTTCCAAATAACAATTGGGTCCACTATAAAAAGGACCTACTATTCACTATTTCTAAATAATCAAAAACGAAATTGAAGGGAGAAAGAAAAGAAGAAACCGTGAGGAAAGGAAGAAAGAAAAGAAGAAGGAGAAGAAAGAAGAAAAGAAGAAAAAGGAAAGGAAGAAAGAAGAGAAGAGAAAGGGAAACAAAGAAGGTTTGGCAACCATTGGAAACCTTTGAGGAGTTGAGGATCCAACACAAAAAACAAGGTAATGAATCTAGACCCAAATTTCAAGTTGTGGAATTTTGGTAAATTGATGCTATGGTAGTTGTAAGAGACATGTTATGTGTTGTGAATTAGTAGTTAATTAGTTAAGAAATGGGTGTTTGGATGATTTTAGTTTGTTATTTCAAGTTTGTTGATTATGAAAGAATAATGGAATTGGATTGGATGATGTTGGATGATTAGAAATAAGTGAAATGGTAGGTTTAGGTTATGTAAAAAATGGGGGTAGAGTTACTTAGGTTATAAATGAGGGGATTTAGGCATGCCGCACACCAAGTATTCGATATAATGCCACACTTCAATTAATTGAAGAAAATAAACACAATTCACATGTTATAAATGGTGCTTAAAATGGTTACAATTCTGATGGGGGTTATTGGATTTACGGAATTAGAAAAGAAGGCGAAATAAGAAAGTTACATGGCGATGTTGGTTTAGGATGTTTTCTGGATAAGCTGTGAAGAATTACTTATAAGTTACGTTTCTGATGTCCGATTGATGAAGCGTAAATTTTTGGATAAACTAGACATATAAGGTAGTAATATATCCAAAAATCAGAATTTTTGGACTTAAGACGCTAATGTAGAAAAATCTCCAAAGTCAACTGATCGGCAGTAAAGTCTGCACCTGTGACCTGATGACCTAGGCTCGGTTTTTGATTTTTAAAATGAGTTTCGGGTGTCAAAACGATGAGCCGTCAGCGCAAAAATAAACTAGACACATAGGAGCCCGACATATAAAAAATTCAGAACCATTGGACTTAATAAGAATTTTTGGCGGAGTTTCGAATTGGAGTGATCAGCAGGGACTGATCTGATTCTGTCCCTGCTGAACAGCTGGTAGAAATCAGTTTGTTTACGGAGTTCCGGGAATCGAAATCAGAATCCGTAAAATTTGGGGTAAAGTAGACTCATAGGGGATTCATCCATAAAAATTTCAAGTCCAAATTCCTTACCAATTGCTCCCAGTAAAATTCCAAATCTGACCCAAAAACCTGGAAAATTCTGGTTCATTTATTCTTCTAAGTTCATTAAATATTTCTTTGTTCTAACAATCCCTTTATTCTTATAGATCAACGTCAGAACTCGCAACCACCGTCGACGCCGTGAAAAGACGCCGTCAAGCCCAAATCAGTGAGTGGACATTTTCCCTTTTACTTGATTTTCATTTTACATTTTCTTCAATCAGACTTACTTTTCAGCAACTAGGGCGTTGGTCTTGACCATCAGAAAATGGCTGGCCCACTACCCTGTCGACATGGTCCGTACACTGTCTAGTCTATGCGCGTGACTCAACAGTGGACGATCGATATGTACTTTGAAAAGTTTCCATTAAAATTTTATTTTTGATTTATACATATTTATTTTTTGAGGGGGAAAATGATTTCAAAAGAATTACATTTTGATTTTGATTCATTTCAGTATTGTTTATGATATTATACGATACGATATATTTGTGTCACGGCGCTTGTATATGGTTTTTACAGTTTTATAATTTTATATGATATGTTTCCACCGTGATACTTGTATAAGGGTTTGTCCAACTACAGTTGGCCGACCCGACCCTCTGTCGACAGGGGATCGTTTCGTTCACTGTCCAATCTGTGCACGCGATTTGGGCATTGGGCGTTTGTTTATGTTTCGTCCAGTGAGTTATGCTGGATGCTCGATATGGATTTACGATAATGGATTTTGAAACTGATTTTGTTTACAGTAAAAGAGTTTTTCAAATGTATTTTCAAAATGATTTTTGAAAGAGATCGTTTTATGTTTTTCCCATTTAATGATGACAGAGATTGACAGATTTCAGACTATCAACATCATAAGAACACTATGATTATTGGTCACTTCTGGCTGTGACAATGGATGTATTGGTTGATATAAAAGATTATGTTCGTTATAAGAATATGTAAGTTTATGGTTAGTCACATATATTTTGAGTATTGTGATGGTTATGTAAGTTATGTAGTCAGCCATACCAAGTTATATGTACGTTGGGATATGTACGTATGTAAACTTTGATATTGATACCGTTTACATATATGATATGGAATAACATGATGCGAAATGAATGCGTCATATTTTTGATTGTGGACGAAATAGATGGTATAAAATTGATGTTAAGTTTCCGTTTTGATATTGTATTGGATTACGTGTAAAAAACATGTGTTATGTTCCTCGTTTCGGATGATGTATGTGATTGACTGTATAGAATCTGTGTTTGACTTTCTTTTTCTGTTGATGGATGAGTGTGAAATGGTTTGAGTGTGTTTCCATGAATGTGTGTGAATTGAGATGATAATTTTTATGTGTTATTGGTATAAAATGTATAATTCGATGTGTTTTGTTTTGAAATAGCATAGTTTGTACTGATGTATGAAATACGCGACTTTTGAAAAGGTGTTAAGTGAGGAATTCCCAAATACAAGTAAGATTATAACGTACGTGAGTTTGGTTTCAAATGATTAGACGTGAGGATGAGAAAATTTCAAGGACGAAATTTTTTATAAGGAGGGGAGAATGTAATATCCCAAATAATTTTAGAACGATTTTGAAAGATTTTCAAATTGAAGGTTGGAATTCGGAACGGGATGCTATATGAGAATAAGAGTTTTGTGTTGAAAAATAGATCGGAATATTTTAAAGTGAAAATTCATCGCGTTGGAAAACTCGTGGTTTCGAGAACCGATTACGTGATTTTTATTTATAATGTTATACACGTAAAAGTTTCTTGTTTCGGCTATAAAGATAGCAAACGAACTCTGATTGAGTTGATTCCTGAACCGTCAGACACGTGTTTACGATACGAATAATTTTTTGTGTTGAATATTTTTCGAAATTTACATCAGAAGGGCTTCGAAATTATGAATTTTCGAGAATGTTCTGTAGTACGGACCTGATTGTAATTTTCGAGGGTCTAACCGTAAATTTTAGAAACTTCTCCATAAATACCCATAGTTTCTACTTATTACAAAAATGGAAAAATATTACAACTCTCCCAAATCGACCTCCACCCCAAAATCATCCCTTGCGAAGTGTTGGTCACGTCAGCGGCCTTCCAGCCACAGCCGGCCGGCGCGACCAGCTAGGTGGGTGCACCGGCCACACCTCCATCTTGTGGTGGTCGGCGGCAGCCCCATGCACACCAATAATGGCGATAAGAATGAGAGATTCATGCGCAAATGGGTTTGTCGATCCCGGCTACTCACTTCATTTCACGACCCGAGCCACTTGTCAAATCAAAGTTCTTAGAGATTACTACAAGTTGGCGGTGACAGATTTTTCGTTCCATGCATGATTGCATGCGAAATAAGAAAGGAAGATTCAGATGAATAGTGACCCATGATGAACAGTAGCTCCGATAGAAATTTCATCGATTCCAACGCGTTCGTGTGATCGTTTGGAGTTCGTATATGCCCTCGAAATCTCGGTAAGACCTCCCGAGTGTATGTGAATGATGAAGAGGCATCGCGACTCCACTTTCTGGTGCCGCGGCGCAAGTCACTTTTCTGGCTTGCTGATTTCTGCGCTTTCCGCTCTTTCTGTGTGCTTCCGATGCATCCGTAGGGTCCCAAAACACGTATAATTACTCCAAGATCCATATCCTAATGCTTCCTACAAATAAAACATAAAAACCACAAATACATTAAATGATACAGAATCTAACAAAATAATAAGCTAAGAATGCATGAATAAGTGGGTATAAACCACACTTATCAAACACCCACAAACTTAAGATTTTGCTAGTCCCGAGCAAAAGAAAAAATAAAAATCTAAATTAACAAAATTAATTAGACCACTTTCATAGGGATCACGATTGAATTTAGCGCATGCAACAAGCCTTTAAACCCCTACGCGACCCTAATGGACGAGTTATAGTCTCATGAGGGCTTACAGCGATGACACCCACAAACGTCATTCACACACATGCATATAATACATATATATATATAAATAATGAAAGAAAACAATAATAGTTATGCATATTATTTTCCTCAAAGAATGCTTATCAATAAAACCAGAGAACCTTCAAAGTTCTCAATGCAAGTAAAGTCCAAGTTCTTGAATAAATCATCTAAGCCAGACTCAAAATGTGTGTGTTTAAGGTTTGGTCACAGCTTGACTCATAAGTAAGCCAACTTGATGATTTCATCTCAAAAATTGAGATCCGATGGGTCAAACCAACCTAGATATCTCAAAAGTACTCTGAATTTTCCTTTCTTGTGCTAAGTATGGTGTGATTTTTTCTTCATTTTTTTTCAACATATCTACCCTTTAAGGTAGCATTTCTCATCATGGTGGTCCTAACACTCGCCCATGGGTAGCTTCACGTTTATCGGTTATAGGTGTTTTAACTAGCAGGAACTATCACTACATGCACACACCCTCAAACTTAAAACTCGCATTGTACTCAATGCAAGATAAACATAAAGAAACAAGAGTGAGGAACAACACTACCGTGCATGGAGTTGATCAGACTCCTGCTGGTCAGAATTTGGTTGCGTGGGTTGTGTGGGTCGTGCTACCACCTACATAAATACACATGCAAACTAATGAACAATCAAATAGCACATAATAAAATAATAAAGAAAATAATAATAAAACAAATACAATGGTTGCCTCCCCGCTAGCGCTAAGTTTAACGTCTTCAGCCAGACGCGACCACCCAAATGGTCATGGTGGCTTCAATGTAGCGGACTAGATAGTCTTATGTTCTTTCATCTTTGTTATCCACCGGTTGTTATGACATGAAGAATATAACTTGGCAGGCTGTGGCAGTTTATCTATGGATGATCCCCCAAGGTCTACTGATTGTTGAAGTTTTTTACTACACATGTGGCAAAATTGGCTCGATCATGTTTTGAGCTTTCCAGGGATCATCTTCAAGTAAGCATTGACTCTTGATTTACACTTTTTATGATACTTGGGGAGTGGCTGCAGTTTTGGCTGTGGAGAATCTTCTTTTATGCACGGCTTCACTATGCTCATTGGCTGTTTGACTCTTGGTTTACTATACAGGTTGGCTTGAATACATGGAGGTGCATTTAACGCATCGTCATCATCTATTGCAACTGGTTTTTCGACAATGTCTATCCTGTGACATTCTTCATCACGTTGAGGACTCGGCATGGCTCGGAAAACACTGAAGGTGACTTCTTCATCTTGAACTGTCATTGTTAGTTCACCTTTCTACACATCAATGATCGCTCTGTCTGTTTCAAAGAAAGGTCTCCCAATGATGATTGAGACATCATGATCCTCTTCCATATCAAGCACAAGAGAGTCAGTAGGAAAATAGAACTTATACACCATAACGAAGACATCTTCTAATATTCCTCGTGGGTAGGTCAGAGATCTATCTGCTAGCTGCAAAGTAAATGTGGTTGGCTTCGCCTCACCTATGACTAGATTTTTGTAGATGGATAAGGGCATGAGATTTATATTTGTACCCAAATCGCATAGCGCCTTACCAAAATATCGATTCCTAATAGTGCACGGTATGGCAAAGCTGCCTGGATCCTTCAGCTTTGGAGGAAGCTTCTTCTGTATAATGGCACTGTACTCCTCTGTGAGTGCTACTGTTTTAAAATTAACCAGCTTCCTCTTCTTAGACATCGTCTCATTCATAAACTTCACATAATTGGGCAATTTTTCCAAAGCGTCTGCGAATGGGATGTTTATATGGATCTTTTTGAAGATGTCAAAGAATTTGGAAAACTGAGCATCCAACTTATTCTTTTGAAAGCGCTGAGGGTATAGGAAATGTGTCTTCGGGATATGAGGTGGCTTTTTTGGGGGAACTATTGTACTGTTCTCTTTTACTATTTCTTCCTGAAATGCTGCTTCTTTTTCTTTACTACCTAAGTCCTGAGAGGTATCCTTAATCTTTTTTCTGCTCCTTAGGGTTATGGTGTGACACTGCTCTTTGGGTTTGACTTCAGTATTGCTCAGAAATGCCTTTTTCTGTTGATTAGTCAAGGTGGTTGAAATATGCCCAATGTAGGACACAGAAATAAGGGAAGCTGTTCTAGGCTTGCGGCCTAGTCGGGAGTACGGAGTAGCCCACGGGGGAACTAAATCGGAGAAATACATGGAGTCGCCACCCGGTGTGAACCGGGAAAATGATTTAAGGCCGCACTCACCCCTCGCAAAGGAAGACCTCAAAACGTTGGGTTCGGAATGGTCCCTTACTTATGCCACTTGTAATGAACGGATTTGTGCAATAATTTAACCAAGTCTACGCAACATGTATTCCCAAGAGTATTCTAGATCTAGTTCGCATTCATAAAAATAAATCCTATATCTAAGTTTGCATGCTTTAAAGGTAAGTCATCATAACGGCAAACACACGATAACACACAATAATCTCATGAGCACATTGAATCATCAAACACAATAAAATAAATACCAACCTAAACATAAACGTAAATTAAATTCCTAATGCGAAAGCAAATAATTAAATCATGCATAAAGAAATAACATACTAACGACTAAATCATGTTAAAAAATAAATAACATACTAACGACTAAATCATGCTTAAAAATAAATAACATACTAACGACTAAATCATGCTTAAACACAAGGTTGGATGAAACGAAATATGTGTCTCTCGAGTGGTATGTGAAGTTGTTTACTAAGTACAGACCGCACTACCGTCCATTCGGATTCGGTTAAGGAATTTACGTCTGGGTTTCCATCCGATATACTGCAAGAGAGAACACATATTTCATTCATCCGAAAGTCATATCATGCATCAATCCACAATACTCATGCGAAGTAAAATTAGAAAATAAATAAAAAATAAATGAGAATAAATAAAAAGGGTGCCCTCAGGTCTAACCTCTTAAGTTGTCTCTCGGAACTGCGCTACGCGGTTGTCGGAAGGGTTGATGCTCTGCAACTCCTCCGGTTCACTGGTTCAACATTTTCCTTCGCTGTTTCGTTGTTTGGGCTGCTGTTTCACGGCTGTTTCTGGTCACGGTTTTGGCTTACTGTTTTGTGGTAATGTGGGTGTGTCGGGGCTGCGGTTTATGCGGTCATAACGGTGGTCAGGGGCTATGTTTTCAGTGCAGTTTTCGGTGGTCAGGGGCTGTGTTTTCAGAGGCTGTTTTCGGTGGTCATGGGCTATTTTCGGTGGTCAGGGGTAATTTTTAGAGGTAGTTTTGGTGGTCAGAGGCTATGTTTTCAGGGGCTATTTTCGGTGGTCAGAGGCTATTTTCGGTGGTCAGGGATAATTTTCAGAGGTAGTTTCGGTGGTCAGGAGCTGTGTTTTCAAGGGTATTTGGAGGCTGTTATGGGCGTGAGTCATGGGCTGATTGAGGGATGTTATGGGCGTGAGTCAGTGGCTGGTCTTCAGGGGCAGTTTGTGGGGCTTTTTGGGTGTGTGGAAGGAAGCAGCTTGTTGAGTGAAAGGGGCTGGTTGCAATAAGGGCTGATGACGTGAATTGGGGCTTATGCGTGAGTTGGCTGATGACGTGAATTAGTGGCATGGTGTGGACGTGAAAGAGGGTTTGTGAGCTATGTTGAAGGATACGTGAACTGTGTTGAAGGAGGGCAGTTGGGCGTGGATTGAAGGCATGCTGGATGAGTGATGGCTTAGACGTGAAGCTTGGTTTTTTTTCTTTGTGTTTTTGTGAGAATGAGCTAGGGGTTTCGAGGTTAGGTTTAGGCTTCTTTTTATAGGCAAAGGTTAGGGTTTACCTTGTGCGAATAAGGAAATAATTTGTGTAATTATGGGGATATCTTTTAATTAGTGTGTGATAAGGAAAAAATCTCTTTAATTAGGGATGTGATGTGATTTGATTTGATTTGATTTCTTCTCTTTTGGTTAGGGATATGATTTAATTAAATTAGGAAAATGTTTGATGGGATTTGATTTGTATTTTTTAATTGGGGAAAGTGATTTGTCTTGATTTTAGCATGTGTTTAATGTGTGATTTTTGTTATTTTGGAAGGCATGGGTGTGACTTTGGTCTTTGGGTGTGGGCTTGGCTTATTTTGGTGGGCTTGGTGTGTGGCTTGGTGGTGTGTGGGCTTGGTATGTGATTTGCGGGGGTTTGGGCTTGAGATAAGTTTAAAATAGAGGCCTAACGAGCAAACCCAAAGCTAAACAAGCGAATTAAATCCAACAAGGTGTCAATTTCTGACTCTTCCCTTTCGACGTTCGTGTCCCACGACTTCCACAATTTAAAGAGGTAGTGTCTCCATGCGAGACTCATCATCGGGACTTATATGCAAAAATGCAATGCCTACAGCACTTTGACGGGACTTGTGCAGTGTGTGACAATGACAATCCTATCAAAGTTTATGCAATGCATTTTTACTTACCTGGCTCGCCAGCTGCCACTTGACTTTCCTGTTGCTTTGGATTGAGTTGATTTGGTTGTGCCATACCCGGCGTGCTAAACCCCATACTCGAGGTGTCGCTGTTGCGTCTCCATACCCAGAGTGTCGCATGAGTGTCTCCATACCCGACGTGCCATACCCGGCATGCTAAACCCCATACCCGAGGTGTCGCGGTTGCGTCTCCATACCCAGAGTGTCGCAGTAGTGTCTCCATACCCGGAGTGCCATACCCGGCATGCTAAACCCCATACCCGAGGTGGCGCGGTTGCGTCTCCATACCTAGAGTGTCGCAGTAGTGTCTCCATACCCGGAGTGCCATACGCGGCATGCTAAACCCCATACCCGAGGCGTCGCGGTTGCGTCTCCATACCCAGAGTGTCGCAGTAGTGTCTCCATACCCGGAGTGCCATACCCGGCATGCTAAACCCCATACCCGAGGCGTCGCGGTTGCGTCTCCATACCCAGAGTGTCGCAGTAGTGTCTCCATAGCCGGCATGATAAACCCCATGCACGAGGCATCGCGGTTGTGTCTCCATACCCAAAGTGTCGCAGTAGTGTCAGTGTCATACCCGACATGCTAAACCCCATACCCGAGGCGTCGCAGTTGCGTCTCCATACCCAGAGTGTCGCAATAGTGTCTCCATACCCGGAGTTCCATACCCGGCATGTTAAACCCCATACCCGAGGCGTCGCGGTTGCGTCTCCATACCCAGAGTGTCGCAGTAGTGTCTCCATACCCGGAGTGCCATACTCGGCAAAACTTATACTGATGCTGATGTGGACCTCGCCCCGGGACTTATCCCCAAAACTGATATTGTTACTGATGTGGGCCTCGCCCCGGGACTCATCCCCAAAACGGATATTGACAATGTGATGGTTCATTTCAACATACTGTACTGCCTCTCATGAGATAATCGTGATAGTTAAACCTATTTTTGTCCTCAACGGATGCTTCGTGTTGAAACCAGAGAACCTTCAAAGTACTCAATACACTCAAATCTGATTGTCTGAATGAGTTATCTGAACTAGACTCCTAGTGTGTGTGTGCCAAGGCTCTTTTGCAGCTTAATCCTTAAGTAAGCCAACTTGATGATTTTGTCTCGGAGAATCGGATCAGTGGGTCTAACCAATCTAGATGTCTTGATCATACTCTATGATTACTTCCTCGTACTCAACATGATATGGTTTTCTTTTCTTCTTCTCTTGTCTCTTTCTTTTCTTTCTTTTTGAACTTTCTTTTTCTTTTTCTTTTTCTATTTTCTTTCTTTTTCTTTCTTCGACACACCTACCATTTAAGGTAGCATTTCTCCTCATGGTGGTCCTAATACTCGCCCATGGGTAGCTTCACGCTTATCGGTTATAGGTGGTCTATTTTTTCCTTTTCTTTTCAGAGACTTTTTCTTTGTTTCCAACTACATCATATATCGTAGCATACGTAAACCAGGATGGACATCTAGGCAAATGGTCATTCATTGATCCACCATCTCTTCGACTAGTCATCTCGCCGACCACTCAGGCTTCTACTGCTAAAATCCCATAATCAAGTGCTCGCGAGTCTTGCCGAGTTCAACTACTCAGAATATCGGATGAGAGCACATCTCGCACTTATCGTTTCTAAGGTTTCACCCTACATCAAACAATTTCAACACCAGACATATGCCTAACCATCAAGGACTTTTTTTTTCACACTCCACTGGAATTCTTCAACCTCTAATAATGTGGGCTTCGCCCCTTGGGATTCATTCTCGAAAACTGCTGGTAGTGCGGGCCTCAACCCTGGGGGTTCATTCCAAAACTGATGATTATGTGTGGGCCTTAACCCTGGGGATCCATTTATGAAAACTGTTGATACTGTTTTGTTACTCTCAGCCTGCTTGTATTTTGCCGCTTTTCTTTCTTTTCTTTGAGACCTGTGAACACAAACAAAAAACAACAGAATAAAAACGCGTGCATGCGATGTGTATGTATGCATGTGTGGAGGTACTCCCTGTTCCTGATGGGTTAGACCCTCATTGTGCTCCTTGGCGCCATGTGCCTACACATTTCTCTGATCACCCCTAGGTTTACTTATAGTTTCCTCCTGCCGGTTCTCTTCTGGTGATTGTACAGTTTTCTTTTGTCTGAAACCTGCAAACACAGAACAAACACAAAAATTGTAAGTACGTTACGTGTATACATGCATGCATGAATGAATTTACTATTTCGTTGGGTTAGGTCTTCTACCGGTGACTGCTCGGTCTTCTTTTCCTCAGGCAAAATACTGCTTCAATCTATCCACGTTGATCGGCTCGGTGAACTCGTTCCCTTCCAAGTCTGATAGTCTCACTGCCCAGTTTCCCATTACTTTCTGGACTATGTAGGGTCCTTCCCAATTGGGTCTGGACTTTCCTCTCGGGTCTATCGTCGACGGCTTCGACTGCTTAAGCACCAGATCACCTTTTCTGATTTTTGTAGGACTCACCTTCTTGTTGAATGCTTGAGCCAACCTCTTCTGGTATATCTGCATTGGATGTAAGGACTTCATTCTCTTCTTATCGAGCAATACCAACTGTTCAAATCTCTGCGAGGCCCATTCTTGTTCAGGTAACTCTGCTTCTGCTAATACCCTCATGGACTGTATCTCAACTTCCACCGGCAGTACCATTTCCTTTGCCTTTCGAGCTTCTTAAACACTTCATCTGAATGCCATTCGTTTGTCTTTTGTATAGTTCTCCCTTCAAACTCACATATTGAGAAGCCAACTTCTGAATGGCTATCCTGTCCAATCTGTTTGCTTCTTCCGGAAATTCCCCATGTTCTAAGTATCGCTGAATGTCGTAGTACCAAGGGTTCCCATCGTTGATCTCTAATTCCAAGACCTTTTCTATCTCACAGACAGGTCTGCTTTCCGTTGTCAATACTAGAGGTCTCATCACCAATTTCTCCGGATTTTCCCAAGTTGCGGCTAGGGAAGCCAACGCGTCTGTCATTTGGCCCTCTTCTCGCGGAAAGTGCTGAAATTTACAATCGGGGAGAGCTTGTGCCAGACTCCTGAGGTGGAACAAGTAGGGTTTCAACCGTTCTTCCTTCAATTCCCATTCTCCTTACATCTGTCCGACTACCAACATCGAGTCTCCGTAAACTTCCACGTTCTTAGCCTTCAAAGTTATCAATGCTGTCAGTCCAAAGGCTCATGCTTCATACTCAGCCATGTTGTCATCAAAGACAGGGATATCATCATTCAATCTGTTTGGAAGGTCCTCACGCCTCACATTCTCAGAGCCTCCCCCAGCACGGGGCACAACCATATTAGCCATAGCGGCGGTCAAAGCTTGCAACTGCTCGGTAACCTTAGTGAGACTAGTATCCAACTGCTCGGTAACCTCTTTATCTGATTCGCTCATGTTTGCTAACGGATTTGTGATGAGTCTTCCCTCTTACCCCTAACCCAACAGATATCTATGATGACTTTTAAGACACAAAGGGTTAACATGATGCGTGTATGCATGAGATGCATGAGATGCGTGCGATGTATGAGATATATAAGTCGGCCCATTGTCATTTTAAATCATTCAATCATACTATTGCGCGGTGCAAACTTGTCCGAGTTGAAAAGGCCCCAACAGGTTTACACCTTTGCGATAACATGGCTAAACAACTTCAAATAATAAGAGGCCTAAACATAAAGTGGCCCATCAGCATTTTAGAAGCTTTTGGCCCAATTGCCATAAAGCACGGACTCGTCCCAGTTTAAATGGCCCAACAAGCCCATACCTTCATGACAAAAGGTCCAACTGAATCCAAATAACGATGGTCCTAACACAAGCATAAAGAGATATTTCTATTAATTATACAACTACGGTTCTCATGTGGGTCATGGGAGTGTAGACAAAGGCTCTCACCGGCGAAGGATTGCCCACAACTAGGACTCCCCACTTAAGGGTTCGAGCGACCAAGTGAGCGCACCTTTTTTATATTTTACGGTACGTGCCAACGAGTTACGATACATGACTAACTGTCAAATGGATTTCCTATTGTAGATTCCCCAGAGGGAGGGAGGAGCGAACTCTCATGAATACCCAAGCCTTTTAGCCTCTTATCGCCTTGGTGACAGGAATAAACAACAGGTCCTCCAAATTAGTTTGTCACAGTGAGCTACGGGTAATGATTATCTAGGTGCCTTCACAGCTTTTCCTTATAGAAAGGTAGTGAATGAAGGAAGACACCAAACCATCACCTAGCCTCAATAATGTCTTTGATTAAACTCCTTCAACCCACTGTAGACACAGTTAACTAAAGCACAAATCACAAACATTACAAGACATTATTTCGGGGCTGATTCTCTATCCCCAGAGGAGTCGCCAGACTGTATGACATAGAAATCGGTGACGCTGTTCTAGGCTTGCGGCTTATTCGGGAGTACGGAGTAGCCCACGGGGGAACTTAACCGGAGAAATAAATGGAGTCGCCACCCGGTGTGAACCGGGAAAATGATTTAAGGCCGCACTCACCCTCGCAAGGGAAGACCTCAAACCGTGGGTTCGGAATGGTCCCCTTACTTATGCCACTTGTAATGAACGGATTTGTGCAATAATTTAACCAAGTCTACGCAACATGTATTCCAACAGTATTCTAGATCTAGTTCACATTCATAAAAATAAATCATATATCTAAGTTTGCATGCTTTAAAGGTAAGTCATCATAACGGCAAACACAACGATAACACACAATAATCTCATGAGCACATTGAATCATCAAACACAATAAAATAAATACCAACCTAAACATAAACGTAAATTAAATTCCTAATGCGAAAGCAAATAATTAAATCATGCATAAAGAAATAACATACTAACGACTAAATCATGCTTAAAAATAAATAACATATTAATGACTAAATCATGCTTAAACACAAGGTTGGATGAAATGAAATATGTGTGTCTCTCGAGTGGTACGTGGAGTTGTTTCCGAAGTACAGACCGCACTACCGTCCATTCGGATTCGGCTACGGAATTTACGTCTGGGTTTCCATCTGATATACCGCAAGAGAGAACACATATTCCATTCATCCGAAAGTCATGTCATGCACCAATCCACAATACTCATGCGAAGTAAAATAAGAAACTAAATAAAAAATAAAGGAGAATAAATAAAAAGGGTGCCCTCAGGTCTAACCTCTTAATTTGTCTCTCGGAAGTGTGATACGTGGTTGTCGGAAGGGTTGATGCTCCGCAACTCTTCCGGATCACTAGTTCAACATTTTCCTTCGCTGTTTTGCTGTTTGGGCTGCTGTTTTACTCTGTTTCACGGCTGTTTTTGGTCACGGTTTTGGCTTACTATTTTGCGGTAATGCGGGTGTGTCGGGGCTGCGGTTTGTGTGGTCTTAACGGTGGTCAGGGGCTGTGTTTTCAATGCAGTTTTTGGTGGTCAAGGGCTGTGTTTTTAGGGGCTATTTTCAGTGGTCAGGGGTTGTTTTTTCAGGGGATGTTTTCAGTGGTCAGGGGTAATTTTCAGAGGCAGTTTCGGTGGTTAGGGGCTGTGTTTTCAGGGGCTATTTTCGGTGGTCAGGGGCTTTTTTCGATGGTTAGGGGTAATTTTCAGAGGCAGTTTCGGTGGCTTCTAGGGTAATTTTCAGAGGTAGTTTCAATGGTCAAGGGCTGTGTTTTCAGGGGTATTTGGAGGCTGTTATGGGCGTGAGTCAGGGGCTGATTGAGGGCTGTTATGGGCGTGAGTCAGGGGCTGGTCTTCAGGGGCATTTTGTGGGGCTTTTGGGTGCATGGAATGAAGCAGCTTGTCGAGTGAAAGGGGCTGGTTGCAATGAGGGCTGATGACGTGAATTAGGGCTTATGCATGATTTGGCTGATGACGTGAATTTGTGGCAGGGTGTGGACGTGAATGAGGGTTTGTGAGCTGTGTTGAAGGATACGTGAGCTGTGTTGAAGGAGGGCAGTTGGGCGTGGATTGAAGGCATGCTGGATGAGTGATGGCTTAGACGTGAAGCTTGGTTTTTTTCTTTGTGTTTTTATGAGAATGAGCTAGAGGTTTCAAGGTTGGGTTTAGGCTTCTTTTTATAGGCAAAGGTTGGGGTTTACCTTGTGCGAATAGGGAAAGGATTTGTGTAATTATGGGGATATCTTTTAATTAGTGTGTGATAAGGAAAATATCTCTTTAATTAGGGATGTGATTTAATTTGATTTGATTTCTTCTCTTTTGATTAGGGATATGATTTAATTAAATTAGGAAAGTGTTTGATGGGATTTGATTTGTATTTTTTAATTGGGGAATATGATTTGTCTTCATTTTAGCATGTGTTTAATGTGTGATTTTTGTTATTTTGGAAGGCATGGGCGTGGGCTTGGCTTATTTTGGTGGGATTGGTGTGTGGTTTGGTGGTGTGTGGGCTTGGTATGTGATTTGCAGGGGTTTGGGCTTAGGATAAGTTTAAAATAGAGGCCTAACGAGCAAACCCGAAGCTAAACAAGCGAATTAAATCCAACAATGTGTCAATTTATGACTCTTCCCTTCTGAAACCCGCAACTTCCACAATTTAAAAAGGTAATGTCTTCATGCGAGACTCATCATCGGGACTTATATGTAAAAATGCAGTGCCTACACCCAATTTGCACTTCTAAAGACTTCATTGTTGCCCTTATATTGCCCATGTGTGTCTCAATATTGTTCAGCCTTGACTCATTCTTCTCAAACCTCTCTGAAGTATTAGCAAAAAACGTGCTCATGAGGTCTTCTAAGGAAGGTTTCTGCTAAGCTCTTGGATAGTTGAGGCCAGATGAAGGCTGCAAGACATTCTCTGTGTTAACATATGACAAGTTCGGATGATAATAGTTAGGTATATGATTGCCTCTGTAATTTTGAAGTTTCGATTGTTCACATACTGGATTTGTTCATATCCTCCATCAGGTAAAATCATTCTATTAGTAGCAGCAGCTTTAATAGATGGTTGACCTTGTTGATTGGTCAATGTTGCTAGATGAGTCGTGAGGGATGATAATTGAGCTGTAAGTGCAACAATAGAATCCACCTCATATCTACCAGCCACTTAGTCATAGTAGGGCGTTCACTTGGCCATCGATAGTTATTGATGGCCATCTCCTCTAATAAAGTATAGGCGTCTTCATCATATTTCTTGAATAAAATTCCTCCAGCAGCTGCATCGACTGTGGTTCTATTATGACCATTCAACCCATTGTAGAATAATTGAATCTGAACCCAGTCTTCGAAATTATGTTGTGGGCATCTCTTGAGTAAATCTTTAAAGCGCTCCCAGTCCTTATACAGATTCTTAGTCTCCAACTGCCTAAATATGTTAATTTATGTTCTCAGTTGGGCTGATTTAGCTGGTGGAAAGAATCTCACAAGAAATTTAGTAGCCATGTCCTCCAATGTCAAGATGCTTCCTATCGGTATTGATTACAGCCAACCTCTCGCATTGTCCATTAAAGAAAATGAGAATAAGCATAGCCTGATGGTTTCTTTAGTGACTCCATTCATCTTTATGATATCCACCATCTCCAAGAACATCCGCAAATGCATGTTGGGATCCTCTACAGTTGAACCCCCAAACTGGTTCTTTTGCATTATGTTGATCAATGAAGTTTTAAGCTCAAAGTTATTAGCATTGATTGATGGGTGCGCAATCCCAGAATAGTTATCGTCTATGACTAGTTTGAAGTGATCTCTGATTGCCTCATGGCTTGGGTTGTTCTCTATGTTTTCAGCCGTCATTGCTTCTTTCTCAAATTTCCTTTCTTTCCTTAGTCTCCTCATTGTTCTTTCTATTTCAGGATTAAACAGGAGCGAGTCGAGACTTGTGGATCTTCACATTCACTGAAGCACAGAAAGACAGAAAAATAATAATCAATAAAGACAAAATAAAAAATAAACTTAAAACACAAAAAAAATAACAAAGAAAAATAAAAATCTAAATTAAAGCTAAGGTTACTTGGTAATAGTATTAATGTGAATTAACAATCCCCGGCAACGGCACCAAAAACTTGTTGTGATATTTTCTATCGTACCGCAAGTGTACGGTGTCAAATTTTAGTAAAGATGAGTGAAGAGTGTCGAACCCACTGGGATTGTGTTCAACTCACACTAAGTACTATAATTAGTAAACCTAACTTTATTTAGAAAAAAATTAATTAAGATTAAAGTAAATAAATAAGATATGAAAATATTGAAGTATGAGAAACCAATACGAGAGAGATTCTAGAGTCTGATTTCACCTAGCTATCCTCTATTTATTTGTTATGCCAATCAATCCTTATTCAGTTGTATTGTTTATAAGTCAAGAATCCTAAAGTATTCCACTCTCTCTCTCGAGCAATAGTGAAAAGATTATTAATTACCAATTTCGATATCTCTATAAAAATCTAACAATCAACAATTTATTACGTTCTGTGATTTTTTATTATCTGCCGAACTCTATAAAACTCCTAGGTTATATTCTCTAGATCCTACTCAAAATCTCTCTCTCCCGAGCAATAGATTCTAAACATGCATCATCTCAATTTGTGGCCAACAAACAAGATATTAAAAGCAATAGAATATAAATAAACTGAATTATAACTTCATAAAAATCAAATTGACAAATAATACATAGGTTTAAGCATTGGCTACATCATTCTCTAGAATTATAGAGTTAGTTCATGACTAAAGATAATAACAATGAAAACATGGTCATGAATCTAATAGAAATCATTAGAGTTAAAGAAATAACATAGATGTTAAAACCTGAATTGAATCAATTCGTCTTCGGACATCACCGCCTGTGTCTCCTCTTGTCGCTCTTCAATCTTCCTCCTTGGATCTCTCTAAAATAAGTGTTTTGAGTCTTTATGTTGTGTATTAGCCTCATCTCCTCGGGTTTTAGACAAGCTTATGTATTTATAGGAAAGTCTTGGAGTCTTTGTGCATATAAAACCCTAAAAATTGATGATTCTAGGCTTCATTTGCATCACCGCGGCGCCGGAAAGTGGCGTTGTGACGTTGAGCTCACATGATTTTTGTATTTGAATGCTGAAGAGGCGTCGTGACGCTACTTTCCGGTGCTGCAGCGCCAGTCACTTTTCTGGCGTGCTAATTTCTGTGTTTTCGCTCTTCCCGTGTGCTTCCGATGCGTCTGTAGGGTCCTAAAACACGTACAATTACTCCAAGATCCATGTCCTAATGCTTCCTACAAATAAAACATAAAACAAATTACAAATACATTAAATGATACATAATCTAACAAAATAGTAAGCTAAGAATGTAGGAATAGTGGGTATAAACCACACTTACCAGCATCCAGTAGTTTCGTAGAGTAGTGTAATGATATAAATGAATTGTTTGAGTATTAGTATATTGAATATGAGTATTCAGTAGAGTTTGATTGATCCGATAGAATATGCAAGTTTCCAATAAAAGTGAATTTTTGCGTATAATGATTGTTTTGATTTTAACGATAGTTATGAGTTATATATGATATTACGAATATGTTTGGATAAATCAGGGTAGGTTCGACAGGTTCGGGACCCTTCCGTAGCGTTTGCGGAAACATTTTCGGAAGATTTTTCAAAAATACGTAAACCTAGAATTTAAGTTAATTGACCAATTAGATTAGTTTATAATGATATTTTAAGATTACTGAAACTAAGATCATAGAAATCGGACTTGATTTGGTTGTTCGGGAAAGATCCAAAATTTTATCATAGTTAAGTCAAGAATCTTGTAAAGTTGCGATTCTGACGATATTTCGCCATTTGTTTTGGTAGATTTGATTAGGACATGAAGTGCTCGCGAAGCCAGGTAAGTAACTCATGTGAAGACTGCTTGAATAATTGAATTTTGTTTTAAATATATATGACTGAAGTTTTTAAGTTAAGACGGGAATAGATAAGAGATATTCTTGAAAGCATAGTTCGAGGTTATACATGGCAAGGATAAACGACCACCACAAGTAAGGAATTTTGTTACTGATATGATATGATGAAATAAGGTATAAAATGAGCTCAATGTTTATGTGGATGTATGGATGTATGAAAGTGTAAGAATCGGTAACGATATGTATACGTTATGTAAATGTCTGAGTATGTAAAAATGTATGTATAAGCAAGTATAAGTATATGAACATGTATACGTATATGCATATAATGTTAAGATATGTATAAGATGGGTATATGGAATCGGTAAATGGAAAAAATCTTGTTTTCTAAATTAGTGTAAACTAAGCTCTTTAAATGGATAAAGTACGTGTGCGAATGGATATGTTTATGAATGAATGTTTCTGATAAGAATTTTGGAGATAGAGTGCATTTGATTGAAAAGTAAAAGACGGAAAGATTCTTAAAGGCTGCGGTATCAGAATTCGAAGTGATAAGTATATTCATATGTTTGATGTATATATGTATATATACCGGATGATAAACAATGTTTGACATGTATGTGTTATGTATGTGAGATTATGTCACGTGATATGTGTGCACATGTGTATGTTAATTGGTTGATAATCTCGAGTTGTAGTAGTCAGGCTGGTTAGGAATCTGTTCGGACGGCATTCATCTCATACCTATTCTAAAATATGTAATGAGTCTCGTACGAGCATTGTATGCATAAGCCAACTTGTGTTGTTTGATTATGTGTTTTGTGATGAATTGGTTGTTATGTGTGCTTCGTGGTTGGTTGTATGATGATTGTATGTATGTCTAAGTGTATGTACGTGTATGATAGAACTCGTAACATATACAGATAGCGTATGTGTATATGAAATGAATAAATGATTTGAAAACTGATGTGAATATCAGATGTTTTAAAACGTGTTTGATAAGTTATATTGGTACGATGTATGTGACATGATCCAAGGGACAACATGTGACATGAATGCAGTCATCCAAGGAACATTAGAGCCTTTGCAATTGCCAACAGGCCCAATCACACGCCAAAGAGCTAAGAAGATCACAGACGCAATAGCAGGGCCAGAGTTTGCATATGATAGATGCATTCATTCTTCTAGTTTTTACTTGCCTTATGAGATTGATTATGATTCTAATTCTTTAACTCATATGGATTTATTATCTTTGATTGTTATTAAGCTTGGGAGTATGAATGATAAGGGAAAGGCAGAGTTGGTGAGAATAGTAGGTTTCCAACGCTTTGTGTTTGACCCCGGAAATTGGGTGTGGCTTTATATGCAAGAGGAAAAGATACAAGCATAACGAAGATCCAAGTTGCAACCAGGAGGAGATGGTCCATTTCAAGTCTTGGATCGGATCAACGACAATACTTACAAGCTTGATCTTCCTGGTGAGTTTGGCGTTCCTGCAATGTTTAATGTTTCTGACTTATTTTATTTTTAATGCAGGTACAGATTCGAGGTCGAATCATTTTCAAGAGGAAGGGAATGACATGATCTAGGCCACACATGGAGCATCAGAGGACATGCCCAATAACACAAGGGATCCATTGCAATTACCAGAAGGGCCAATCACAAGATAGAAGGCAAAAAGAATCAGAAAAGCAATGGCGGGATTAGTTTAGAGTTTTATGGCCGATTGCAACAAACAAATAGAGACGCATGTGGGCTTCAATAGAGAGGGCCCAAAGCCACTTCACTTGGCCCAAATCAGTTTTGAATCACAGGCCTTTGAAGACTTTGGTATTTTTGTAATTTAGCCTTTAGGGGCATTGTTGTCTTTATGCCTTTAGGGTTTCTCTTTGTAACACTATTTAAGCTTTCTTTCTTTTCATTTTAAGAGGACAATGAACGAAATTTGTAAAAACTCAAAAGCTTAAAGCTTTGGCTATGGCCGAATTCTTGTAAGGGAGGGATACCCCTTTTCAAGTTTGAATCAACTTATCTAAGTTTGGCAAACTTAGTGGCATCTCATTTGCTAGTAAAACACTACAAGGATTCATCTTAAAGGTTCTCAAGGGCAAATCTTTGTGGGACTTCTTTGTGGCCTTGGAAGGGTTTTGTTCCTACAAAATCAAATTCGCGGTTCTTGGGGTTCTGTCCATTGCTTGGGGTTTGCTTGGATTTCGAATCCAAGTAGGTTTCTTGTCAGTATGTGTAAGAATTCTGAAACTATGTTTGCATGAATATAAGCGAAATGTGTTATAGTATATGTAAATGCATATGAATCCTGAATGTAAAGCTATTATAAGGTTATTGCGATTAAAGTAAGTTAAAGAAAGTTTATTTTGGTATAGAAGATAGTTTGTAATCGAATATAAAAGGAAGTTTATTGGATTTACCGATTTGATGATATTTCAATGATGAATATTTATGATGAAAGTATATATGTATGATTTCATTATTCATGTGATTGAAGTGAATTTGATATTAAACGATATACTCTATGATATTCGAGATTTGCTTTGCATGCTTAGGATGTTTTGGCTTTTAGATTGGCATATATACTTAAATAGATATGAGAATTTGTATATGTAATAGATAAAAGGTTAGTTAAATGTTGATAAAGCTAAATTTGTAACTTGGTAATGTTGAAAAGTTTCTAGTATGCTTGACTTTATGTTTTGTTGGTTGCATGAGCATTGTTACTTACTGAGTATTTAAAACTCACACCAAACCAGTTTTCTAGTTTTCCAGGTTGGCTACTAGATGGGTCAGCCACTTTATCTTTGGAAGTCGTGCTCGAGACGTGGATCACCCAAGCGGCAGTCACCCTCGCAAGTGTCCTGGGAGAAGTTTTAGAAGTTTAGGATATTTGATTTATTATTTTATTTGTCATGCTGAGCACGCCGTTTGTATTAAGTAAATGTTTTGATTACTTATGATGTTGTGGGCACAGAGCCTTTGTTATAGATGATATGGGCATGAAGCCCTTAAGTGATGATTTTGATGATGTGTTGGTATGGACCTGAGGTCCGTTATAATATATGATGTTTATTTCAGGTTCATTTTGATTCTGGACTGAGATCCAGGTTGTCCGATTTTAGAATACATCATGCCCAATTTTCGTAAATTTAAAGGCTTATGGAGATGGGTCAATCATGTCTCATGTCGGTAGCATCCTGCCTCTGGCAGGGTGTTACAATAAAGGGGTAGAAGTCATTATAAAAAAAAAGAGGCTTTCTCTCTTATTGAGATTTTCTAGATATCACTCTCTCAGAAAAAAGTGTTAGAGACACTAGTGATAAAGAGAGAAAGTGAGTGGTGTACCTGACGACATTGAGAGAAATTGCTCGGGCTAGTCATGATCCAATCATGTCTTGTGGGGATAGTCATGACCCGATCATATCTTATGGGGCTAGTCATGATCCAACCATTGCTCGGGCTATGGATATAGGTTGAAGTCACTCTCCTCCTAACTATATTAAATCTTGACTTTGTGTGATTGTTTGTCTTCTGCAAGTTAATGCGATTTCCATTGAGTAAACAAATTCATTGTTCAATAGAGGTTTATTCGAGGGAGGTATTTCATGTTCTGCCATTCGAACCAAAAACAGCGTCAACACGGAGTGTATGGGATAACTTTGGTATGAGATGATAAATGATTATCATATTTAAATAGTAAGAATAAGATGAAATTAAAAAATGTTTTGGATTGATTACGTGACATATCACATTATTTGGGACAATATATATTAGATAAAGTGATTATCTTTAATTATATGTGGGGAGAGTTATTACATAGGAAGTGGGGGGGCCACGAGTAGGGTTCAAAAATTTATCTATCATGTCTTATCCATGAGGAGATTCCATGAGGAGATTTGAGATTTATTTTTATGTTACGATTTAAAAATTGGATGGGTTAAGTGAGATATAATTTTAATAGAATGTGACATGATTTAATTGAACAAGAATGGATTTAACGTGATCAGGGAAGAGACGACATAATGTTTTCTTCTGAAAAAATAAATGGACAAGACTGAGATGATATTTGTCTCGGTTATATAAACAAGATGAGACTGAAGTTAAAAAATCATGACCCATCCCATCTTGTTACCAACCATAGCCACGGGAACTAAACCTGAAGGGTCCATGGCTTTAGAGTGGATAATATTCGCTAGTAAACTAGTCACCATAATATGTGAATGAATTGAGAAATTTCTCCACTTCTCACATAATCTAAAACCATACTTAACTAGTAAGAAATGTTTTGAGTGGACTTAAACTTAAGATTAAAATCTTGAGAGACTATGGAGGTAAACCTTAAGGGGAACTTGTAATATCCAAAAATTCGGAAACTCTTCTGGAAGGATTTTTTAATGCAGATTGAGTCTCGGAATGAGACTATATCGGATAAAAAGAGTTTAGGTGTTGAAATATAGCTCGAAATATTTTTAAATAGAGATTTGATGCATTTGAAAATACGTAGTTCTGATAACCCATTACACGATTTTTGATTATATCATTTTATGCGTAAAAATTTCTTATTTCGGCTATAAAGATAGCAAACGAACTCTGTTTGAGCTGATTTCTAAACCATCGCACTTGTTTTTCCGAAACAAACAACTTTCGCGTTAACCCATTTTCGAAATTTACAACAGAAGGACCTCAAAATTACAAATTTCCGAAGGACAACAATGATAGGGGCCTGTTTGTAATGTGCGGGGACTGAAATGCAATTTCAGAAAATTTTTTTAAAATACCCCAAATTTTCCAGAACAATCAAAATGGCAAAAGAATCAAAATCTCTCAATTCGGCCTCCCACTCCCAAAACGCGTTCTTGGAGGTGCTGGTCACGCCAGCAGCCTGCCGGCCACCGTCGGCCGGCGCGACTAGCCAGAGGGGTGCGCCGGCCACTCCTCCACCTTGTGGTGGCCAGCGACAGCCCCCAGGTCACCGGAAACAGCTGCTGGAGGGAGAGAAAGTCACACACATGGGTGTTCCGATCCCGGTTCGTCGCTTCAATTCACGACCCGAGCCACCCGCCAAATCGAAGCCCTCAGAGAGTACTACAAGATGGTTGTGATGATTTTTTCGATCCATGCTCGGTTGCACGCAAAACGAGGAATGGAGATTCAGATGAATAGTGACCCACGTGAATAATAACTTCGATCGGAATTCCGTCGATTCCAGCGCGTTCGTGGGATCGTTTGGAGTCCGTATATGGCCTTGAAATCTCTATAAGACCTCCCGATAAAAATCCGCAAATTTTAAGTTTATAGTTAAATGTTCGAATGTATCCAATAACTTCGTAGAGTAACGTAATGATATAAATCGTGTTGATTGGGTATTAGTATATTGAATATGTGCATTTGGTAGAATCTGAGAGAAATCAGAGCTAATTCGATTGATCCGATAACTAAAGCGAGTTTCTGGTAAAATCAGGTTTCACACGCATTTGTCTTTTGATGAACATAATTAAGGGTATAGGTTAATTATGATGGTACGCTAGTATTTGAGTAATTCTAGGAGGTTCGGAGGGCATAGGATCCTTCCGCAGCGTTTTTGAAAACTTTTTGGAAGATTTTCTGGAAACGCGTATTTTGTATATTTTAGCTGCTGGGTGGATATAGAATAATGTATAATGATGTATTATGAGTTATGAATCTAAAATCACTGAAAACAGATTTAATTTGGGTTTTCTCGGAAAGTTGAGGAGTTTATGTTCTAAGTAAGTTTTAATCGTTCGTATTTTGTGTTACAGATGGAGAAAGAGAGAGAAAGAATAACATGTATAGAAACAAATTGTCTGCAAGTATACATAGTGTCGGTTTTCTTAATAGCAAGCTAGTATCAACATGAAAGGTTTAGTACAACCTGTCGTGACATTTTCATAGTTAAGCATATCATCAAGTAGAGCACGCTTCCGTAGTCGAGATGTAAAAGTTTTGCAAAGAGTTTTCACGAAGTTTTCCATATTTCAGTTTAGTTTGGTCTGAGTGTGGAACCAATGTATGAAATGTGTTGATATGTTTAATGACACGTGTGATCATATAGATGCATTTATTGAAATGGGGTACAGATCCATTTTGTATGTATTGGATGAGTGAGATGTCACCAACTCGTAATGGAGTGTAGTTGACTTTGTTGTTGTGTATATGGATAATTTCATTGCATTGCATTGCATTTCATTGCATGACTTACATGATCATATGATTTATATGTTGATGCATATGCATTTTGCAAACCTAGAGGGAGACATAATGTACATTGACAAATACAGATCAGGGACCAGGGGGACGACGATGCGTAACGCCCCTGGATCCTAGTTATAGTGAGTGGACATTTTTCTTAAAGTTTACTTTTATCATGTTATTTTCTATATCAAACTTACTTTTCGCTATTAGGGCGTTAGCCAATTTTATTATCAGTTGTATATTGTTTAGCATGTTTTGAGAAATGATTTAGAAAATAAATGTTTTCAAAACATGACTTTTATAATTTCGAGGCATGGGGGAAAAATCCACCTCAATATGTAACTTGATTCAGATATGGAATTGACGAACAGCACATGTGCACATGTAGAGGACTGGGAGGACGACGATACGTAATGCCCCTAGATCCTAGTTCAGGACTAGGGATGACAAATGCCCCTAGATCCTAGATTCAGAGCTTGGAGGGTAGCATATATTTGCACCCCAGTTCTAGTTCAGTGGCTTGGGGGACAGCTATACGTAACTCCCCAAGACCACTAGTTGTAGGGACATGAGTGGCATGCTTTGGGGGACGGCGATACGTAACGCCCCCTTATGCGTCGCGATGCCAAGCCAATATTTATGCCGATAGCCACGTGTCACCATCTTTGCGAAGCCCGTGCCACGCATCCAAAATCTACGACGCATCACGACGCACAAGGTTGCGCGCACCGCGACGCGAGGGACCTCGACTTGCCTATAAATTCAGTCCGATTTCATTTCAAAAATTCATACCTTCCTAATAGGGGACTAAGAATTGTATCTTGTTTGTTTAAGTTTTTGTAATTTAAATTAAGCATTTTTATTTATTTACTTTCAGTACTTTTATTTATGCACTTTTTTTTTCGGTAATAGTTTTATTTTATTTACTTTTTATTTCTTTTATGTTCAGTAGTTAATTTACTGTTGGGGGAAGGGTGAAGCTTTTTATTATTATAATTTAGATTAATCTCCCTTAAATTATAATATATAAATTATCTTAAAACCTGACTTTATTGGATACCGCCTTTATGGTCGGTTGGACTTAATTAAATTGATTTTAACCTGACTAAATTGGATACCGCTTTTATGGTCGGTTGGAATTAATTATAACTTGACTTAATCAGGATACCGCCTATATGGTCGGTTGGTAATTATCACGCAAATTTATATATTATAATAAGGGAGATTTCTAAACTAAAAATAGTAAAGGTAGATTAATCTCACTTAATTTATAATATGGAAATTGTAATTTAATAATATGGATTAAAAGTTGATACCGCCTTAATGACTGGTTTTTTTTATGTAACATAATGTGACAACACTTATAGGTCGGTCTTTAGGTGACAGATGATTACCGCCTATATGGCTGGTTTATGGATAAATAATAACACCGTATTTATGGTTGGTTCAACTTAATTTGATAAAATGACAATTTCCTCGAAATCTCTATAAGACCTCCCGATAAAAATCCGCAAATTTCAAGTTTATAGTTAAATGTTCGAATGTATCCAATAACTTTGTAGAGAAACGTAATGATATAAATCGTGTTGATTGAGTATTAGTATATTGAATATGTGCATTTGGTAGAATCTGAGAGAAATCAGAGCTAATTCGATGGATTCGATAAGTAAAGTGAGTTTCTGGTAAAATCGGGTTTCACACGCATTTGTCTTTTAATGAACGTAATTAAGGGTATAGGTTAATTATGATGATGTGCTAGTATTTGAGTAATTCTAGAGAGGTTCAAAGGGGTTAGGATCCTTCTGCAGCATTTTTGAAAATGTTTTGGAAGATTTTCTGGAATTGCTTATTTTGCATATTTGAGCTGCTAGGTGGATATAGAACAATGTATAATGATGTATTATGAGTAATGAAACTAAAATCACTGAAAACATATTTAATTTGGATTTTCTCGGAAAGTTGGTGATTTATGTTCTAAGTAAGTTTCTATGATTAACGACCTTAATTGTCCGTATTTTGTGTTACAGATGGAGAAAGAGAGAGAAAGAATAGCATGGACCCTAGGTAAGTACCTCACTGTGAACTCGTTGTAGGTAGACAAGGTACAATGACTGATTATGTGTTTAGATATTTGTATAGACTGAAGGCTCATAAAAATAAGTAATAATAGTTATGTAGTTTTAAATAGCATGAAATGAGAGGTTCGAGAGGTATAGACAGTGAGATTTGTAAAGAGCACGTATAGAAACAGATTGTCCGCGAGTATGCATAGTTTCGGGTATCTAAATAGCAAGCTAGTATCAGCATGAAAAGTTTAGTACAAGTTGTCGTGACATTTTCATAGTTAAGCATATCATCAAGTAGAGCACACTTTCGTACTCGAGATGTAAAAGTTTTGGAAAGTGTTTTAACGAAGTTTTCCAGATTTCAGTTTAGTTTGGTCTGAGTGTGGAACCAATGTATGAAATGTGTTGATATGTTTAATGACACGTGCGATCATATAGATGTATTTGTTGAAATGGGGTACTGATCCATTTTGTATGTATTGGATGAGTGAGATGTCACCAACTCATAATAGAGTGTAGTTGACTTTGATGTTGTTTATATGGATAATGTCATTGCATTACATTGCATTTTATTGCATGACTTACATGATCATATGATTGATATGTTGATGAATATGCATTTTGCATACCTAGAGGGAGACACAATGTACATTGAAAAATAAAAATCCAGGACCAGAGGGACGACGATGCGTAAAGCCCCTGGATCCTAGTTATAGTGAGTGGACACTCTTCTTAAAGTTGACTTTTATCATGTTATTTTCCATATCAGACTTACTTTTTGCTATTAGGGCGTTAGCCAATTTTATTATCAGTTGTATATTTTTTAGCATGTTTTGAGAAATGATTTAGAAAATAAATGTTTTCAAAACATGACTTTTATGTTTTAGAGGCATGAGGGAAAAACCCACCTCATTATATAACTTGATTCAGATATGGAATTTACATACTGCACATGTGCACATGTAGAGGACTGGGGGACGGCGATACATAACGCCCCCAGATCCTAGTTCAGGACTAGGTATGACATATGCCCATTGATCCTAAATTCAGAGCTTGGAGGGTAGCATAGATTCGCACCCCAGTTCTAGTTCAGTGGCTTGGGGGATGACGATACGTAACGCCCCAAGACCACTAGTTTCAGTGACATGAGTGGCATGCTTTGGGGGACGGCGATACGTAATGCCCCAAAGTCATGGGTTTGTATTTCTGGCTCTAGTTAGGCGTATGGGGGGACGGCGATACGTAACGCCCCCATACGTCAGGTTTTCAGAGACAGAGACTAGTTTTTCAAAATCAGTTTTCAGAAATGAGTTTCCGAGATAGTTTTTAAAACAAATCTTTTAGATACACATTTTTCAGAATTAGATTTTCAGAAATGGATTTTCAGAGGCAGATTTACAGAAAATGATGTTTTATAAACGAGTTTTCAAAAGAAATAGTTTTAAGGGAATCCCAGATATTTACATACAGAAAAGGATTTCAAGAAAAGTTTCACAGAAAAAGATTTATTTTTAGACAAGAAAAGAGTTTTCAGAATGACTGGCTTTCTTGAGATATTTTATTTGATATGGAAATTTAGTGATATACAGTTCTGATTTGATGAATAGAATTGTAATATGCTATGAGTATGTGCCTTATATAAATTATATATTGATATGTATGATCGATTCGTGATTTTAATGTAAGGGTTGAGTGTTGGGTATTTACCATATTTAGAATGCAGTTGTGAGTATTTTAATGGATGGAATCAAGCATCAGTATCTTATATTATATGGAGGTATGAGGTTTCAGTATAAGTTTTACAGCTCATAGTTAGTTATTGCTTATGATTAAGCTTACATAATCCATATGAAGTAACCAGCCATAGTTTAAGCTCAATAAACCACCACAGGTTTGGGATGGCCTTAGCCACGGGTTTGGGTGGTTTGGTAGATAATAATTTAGTTTCGGTTAGGAGAAAATCTGATGTTTTTGGTATACAAAGTATAGCTACAGTGTAGAAAAAGAGTATGTACATACATGGATGAATGCTTCTAGATTGGTGTATGAGAGATGTCAGAATTCCGTAGATGTGAAATATAGTGTGGAATCGAGCAGATAAGTTTACTACAGTGTTGCATTCATTACAATGAATAAATTATCCAGGTATAACATAAGTAAACGGCCATCGGGTAAGGATGTGATTTATAAGTTTGTGTATTTACATATGTCTGATTTCTAGTTAAGTTTTGTTGTCATTTGATATATCTACATAAGATGTGAGTACTTACTGAGCTTTATTAAACTATTCAAATGCAATATTATGCATGTAAACCATAACCTATTTTGAAATACTTTTTTTTTCATATCTTTGTACTCATAATACTTTACTTTACATACACTAACAGATGCTCATAAGGACTCACACTATACTAGTGTATACAAGAAAATTTTACATGACACTGAGTGGACTCTTATGCTATACGACTCAATGCTGGTGGACTCCAACCCTGGTGACTGCATCAGTATCCATCCTCCCGAGCTTGTCCTCCTGGAATCCATACAAAACAATAAAGACTGGTGGGGGGGTTAGATCGTTATAAGATCTAAGTGAGTGGACTAAAACTGAAAACTGAAATGAGAACTTGATTTCAAAACCACTATTTTCAATAAAACATCTTTATATGCAAACTTGTTCTGAAAGCTTTTTCTTTCTGAAAATTTCTTTGGAAACTCTAGTTTCTGAAAACTGTCTCTAAAATTTAGTTTCTGAAAACTATTTACTAAAAATCTGGATTTCGAAATATGTATTGTGAAACTCATAAAACTGTATGAAATCTGAAAACTGAAAGCTTTTTCTGAAATCTATATTTCTATCTGAAAACCTGGACGTATGAGGGCGTTACGTATCGCCGTCCCCCCATACGCCTAACTGGAGCCAGCAATGCAAATCCATGACTTTGGGGCATTACGTATCGCCGTCCCCCAAAGCATGCCACTACTGTCTCAGAAACTGGTGGTCTTGGGGCGTTACGTATCGTCGTCCCCCAAGCCACAAACTGGAGCTGGGGGTGCGGATCTATGCTACCACCCAAGCTCAAACTGGGGTCTAGGGGCGTTACGTATCGTCGTCCCCCTAGCCCGTCTGGAGGATCTGAGAGCGTCCCATCAGTCCTCAACATGTGCACATGCTCTCTATATCCGTCAATTCCAACTGTATCTCTGTAATAATTACATACTGGGGTGATTTTTTACCTCATGCCCCGGAAAAAAACATAAAACATGTTCTGAAAACATAAAACTCAAACTGAAACATCTATTTTCCATAAAACTTCTCAAATCATGCTAAATCATACATGATATAAAACAAACTTGGTTCACATTGGGCTTAAGGGGCTAGAAGATTACCTTTGACGTCTTGCAGACAGCGGATCACCCCGATGCAGTCAAGTCAGTCTTGAGTCGTTGAATGGTTCTAGGATGTGTGTTTGGGCTCCCACAGCCATAGTTTTATTTATTTGTATTACATATGTAGTTTTAATCGTGCTGAGCACATAGTTATTTGTAGTTATTTGTTTTATGTCAGGCCGGAGGCCTATTTACATATGAGTTGAGATTTGTCGGGCCGGAGGCCTATTTGCATGAGTTGAGATGATTGATGTTGAATTTTATATCAGGACACCTCGAGGTGCTAGACTTGGATCCAGGTTTCTTGATTTTTAAAAAAAGGTCATGCCAAAATTTTAGTAGAAATAGAGGCTTATGGAGATGGGTTTCCCTGTCTCCTGCCGGTAGCATCTTGGGTTCGGGCGGGATATTACAAAGATGGTATCAGAGCGTTGTTTAAAAGTCAGTAGCATGGTCTAGAGTGAGTGACTGCACTGTGGGGTATCCAGGTAGGTCCTTGTATGTAATATGAATGTTTCTTTTGATATGAGATGATTTTCTGCTTGGCTCCTAGTCCGAGTGTATTGAAGTCTGTGGATGACTTATTTTGAGGTTTATCGACTAGTTGTTTCTATATTAGAAGAGATTATCTAAGTTAAGGCTTTTGTGACCCAAATTAAGACTAGAAAATCCAAAACATACATATAATAATAGTATTGGGCCTTTATAAGGCCAGAGGATTATTAGCGATTCTAAGGCATGTGGTTGAGACCTTTGAGACACTAAGGATTCAGAATAGACTCATAGTTGTGCTCGAAGCTGGAAAGGGTGAGTTATATCTTCCCAGTTAGTCGCTTGTTAGGTTCTCTGGTTAAAAACCAAGCTAATATAGTTTACCGTTGACGAACAATTAAAGATTATGGATATGAAAAAAAGGTTACCCCTTAGCCCCAGTAAGTAATTGTGCGGGTGATGATAAGGCTAGACAATTTCTAGAAATGGATTAGAGAGTTTTCGTGTATGCATTGTGAATCAGATCGGCAGGTGTAAGGGGGAATTAATTTCGAGGACGAAATTTTTATAAGGAGGAGAGAATTGTAATATCCAGATTTTCGGAAACTCTTCTGGAAGGATTTTGTAATGCAGATTGAGTCTCGAAATGAGACTATATCAGAGAAAAAGAGTTTAAGTGTTGAAATATAGTTCAAAATATTTTAAAATAGAGATTTTATGCATTTGAAAACGCGTGGTTCTAAGAACCTATTACGGAATTTTTGATTATATCGTTTTACGCATAAAAATTTATTGTTTTGGCTATAAAGATAGAAACTAATTCTGTTTGAGCTGATTTCTGAACCATCAGACTCTTTTTTCTGAGACGAACAACTTTCGCGTTAAACACTTTTCGAAATTGACAACAGAAGGACCTCCAAATTATGAATTTCCAAAGATACCCAATGATAGGGGCCTGTTTGTAATGTGCGGGGACTGAAATGCAATTTCAGAAATATTTTCTATAAATACCCCAAATTTTCCAGAAATCACAAAATGGGCAAAAGAATCAAAACCTCTCAATTCGGCACCCCACTCCCAAAATGTGTTCTTGGAGGTGATGGTCACGCTGGCAGCCTGCCGGCTACCACCTGCCGGAGCGACCAGCCAAAGGGGTGCGCCAGCCACCCCTGCACCTTGTGGTTGCCGGCGGCAGCCCCCAGGTCGCCGGAAGCAGCCGCTGGAGGGAGAGAATCGTGACCCGAGCCACCCACCAAATCGAAGCCCTCGGAGAGTACTACTATATGGCTATGATGATTATAATGTTCTAGGACCACGACACTGTTGGGTCGCAGCCCGTAGAGAGTACGGAGTAGCCCGCGAGGGACTAAAACGGAGAATAAATGAGTCGCCACCCAGTGTGAACTGGGAAAAGATTTAAGGCCGCACTCACCCCTCGCAAAGGAAGACTTCAAATCGTTGGGTTCGGAATGGTCCCTTACTTATGCCAGTATAATGGACGGGTTCACACAATGGTATAGCCAAGTCTAATCCAATTCATACATAAAAGCGAATAAAAAAATGAAATAACATACCCAAGCAAATAATAATCACAATAACACAATTCCAAGAGCATATTAAATTAAGAAGTATGAGATGCGATAACGAAAATCAATCAATAGCGGGAAAAGCGTCAATAAATAAATAGAAAAGAAAGTGGGGTTAATCACGCATGTATGAATATTTCCCAAGTGGCACGTGGAGTTGTATCCCAAGTACAAACCGCATTACCGTCTATCCGGATTCGGCTAGGGAATTTACGTCTAGGTTTCCATCCGATATACCGCAAGGGATAATAACACACATAAATATTAATGCAATGTAAATAAAAAAAATAGACATGAAATAATATAATAATGCATATGCGGATAATCACCAACATGAACAAATAAAATAAAGGCGAAATAATAAAATAATAATAAATAGACAAAAAAGATAACAAACTAAATGCGAAAAAATAAAATAACGAAGAAAGCGAATAAATAAATAAAAGATAAATAACACTAAATAGATAAAAAAAAAAAAAAACAATAAAATGCCGAAGAAGAAAAATAATGTGACCATAAATTTGGCCATTTTTGATGTAGGACTTCGCATACCCGGCTGGACGTATTTTACGTCCAGTCATACATGCAGTGTCCGGAACTATGAAAATAAATGTGGTAAGGGTACCCTCATGTCTTACCTTTTAAGTTACTTCTCGGAAGTGTGTTAGGCCGTCACCGGAAGGATTGAAGCTTGGTTCGCTGTTTGATGTTTCAGGTTATTGTTTTACTGTTTTCTGGTTGCTGTTTTGCTATTTTCTGGTTGCTGTTTTGCTATTTTCTGGTTGCTGTTTCGCTATTTTCTGCTTGCTGTTTCGCTGGTTTACTGTTTCTCTATTTTCTGATTGATGTTTTGCTGTTTTCTGGTTGCCGTTTTCTAGTTGCTGTTTTTTTGGTTTGCTGGTTACCCTGTTTCCTGTTTTTGGTTTTTTTTGATGCTATTTTTTTGTTGTTTTGGGTGCTGATTTTTGGTAGTTTTAGCTTTTGTTTTTTGGTTGTTTTGACTGCTTTTTTTTTTTGGTGTTTTAGGCTGCTATATTTTGGTGTTTTGGGCTGCTATTTTTGGTGTTTTTAGGCTGATGTTTTTAGTGTTTTGGCTGCTGTTTTGGGTGATTTTGTGGCTGCTGTTTTTGGTGTTTTTTGCTAGCTATTTTTGTGGTTTTTAGCACTATTTTTGCTGGTTATTTTTAAAAATTTTGGAACTGTTTTTGTTGGCTTTTTGTGGTTTTGGGCATTAATTTTTCTGGTTGTTTTTTCGGTAATTTTGGGTTGTTTTTTGTAATGGTTTTCTTGCTGTTTGTTCGGTGATGGCTGGTCTTGGTGGCTAGGATTTTCGGTGATGGCTTGGTTTTTTTCAGTGGTGTCAAAGAAGAAGAAGAAGAAGAAGAGCTTCATGCTTTTTGTTGTTGTTGTTTTTCGTCCACGGGTTAAGAAAGAGAGCCTCTCCCCTTGTGATGATTTGGTCACTAATTTGTAATGTCTTGAATGGATCTCCAAATAGGGAAATAAATCACATTTATTTGGGAGATATTTTCTTAAATTATTTTGGGAACACAATCTCACAAATTTGGTGATGAGAAAATCCCAAATCTTGATAAATTGGATGGGATCCCAAAATCTTGTTAAATTGGAAAGTGTTGATGAGATAATTTTGACATTGGAATTGCATGGGATTTTCTCTATTTGGGAAGGTTTGGGCATGCATGGTGGATTGCATGGGCCTTGGGCATGTGGGTTGCAAGGTAATGGGCCGGTTGCAGGTGTTGGGGGTTTGTCCAAGGTTAAGCTTTGAAACAGCGGCTGAGCGAATCTGAGGATGGCTAGTGAGTCTGAATCCAATGAGGTGCTAATTTTGAAGGTTTTCATTCCTTCCGGCATTCATTTTTCGCAACTTCCATAACTTTTCAGGTAGTGCCTCCATACGAGGCTCATCATTGCGCTCATGCAAAAATACAGTGTCTACAGTCACCCCCACTTTGATGGGGCTTGTGCAGTGCGTGATCGTGCAACCCTATCAATGTCATGCATACATGTCGTATACTGGAATATATGATTCCAATGGTTTCTCAATGAACTATAAGTCTTGGAGACTAGTATAGATATGTAGGTGTTTGTAGCGGATAAACACTGAACGACTCACCGAAGATTCTTAATGGATGGTACACCAACGTCAATAAGAATCTTCTCGGGTTGAGTAGCATTTGTGATTCTTCGACTTGAGATACCATTGTGGGCACATGAGACATCTTCCACACTTAGATGGCAGTCACGTCAACGATCTATTTGTATCAGACCTCCACATGTTCGTTGGGTGTGGATAGATCCTCAGGGTGTCATGTGTGTGTTGAGATAGGATCCATCAATTCTGTGTACAGAGCATAGATAGTCCATATATGATTAGCAATCAGATAAAAACCATGGGCCCGTGGTACATTTTAGAAGTCAGTTCTAAATTTTCTTTTTGAGATTGCTAATAGAGATGTCGACAGGATAGTCCCTATAGTGATTTGACGTTTACATCTATATCTCCTGGATATATCTGAATACCTGTGACGGAGGAATTATACATATGCCATTAAGTCGACATGTATGATTGAGCGAGTTTATCCGTGGTCGTCATAATTTACGGGTGGGTAAATTATGGACACGGAAATGGATTTCGTGACGGATATGCCTGAATCTAGAGAGTCTCACTAATGAAATATACTTATATAGCACTAGGACAACATTTATAAATAATATTGATTATTTACAAGTCATTTAAAGGTTAAACGCCAAAATACATGTGAAGGGACCCAATAGTCATTTTCTAATTTTTGTGTATTTGTATTTAATGATAGATTTTATCAAATACACATTAATTAAATTGTCAAATTGCGAAATTTGACTTTTATCATAAATATATATGTATTTAATATTTAATGTAAATATAATACATATATTTAATAGATTTTATTTAAATAATTAATTAATTAATTAATTGTTAAATGATTAAATTAATTGAAATATAAATATCTTAAAGTTATGATATTATGGAAATGCTTTCTAGTTGCTTTTGTTGACTTTAAATTTTTCATTAAATGGTTTGATGATTAAAGTAACAAGTTGATAAAGCTTAATTAAATGAAACAAAAAAATTATCATGATATTTTTTCTACCTACCATTTTCGGCCAAGGGCCATTAGGGTTGGTATATATTGTTTGTTTCATTTTTTAGGGTTTCATAAGTTTCAAACACACTAAAATAACACAAAAGAGAGTTGAGAGCAAAAGTTGAAGGAAAAAGAAAAAGGCTTGGAAAAAGCTTATTTTTGTATGTATTTCTTCTTAACCTTTAGCATGAAATATATTTCTAACATGCTTATCTTCATTTTGTGATGCTTTGATGTTCTTTCTACTCTTATAGTTTGTGTTTATTTGTTTGAGAACTTGGATGAAAGATTGATGTATGTAAGTAAGCTTAAACTTGTTTTAAAGGCTTACTTTTGATTCTTTGAAAATCAAAGTTTCCATTCTAGAGTTAGTAAGCTACTCCTTGGTGACCTAGAAATGTTCTATAGTTATTTAAAATTGGTGAGGCTTGTTTGGTGAAGTAATGAATAGATTAAAGTGTTGGATTTTAAAGATTTGGTGAAATTGGTCAATTTGATGAAATTGAAAAATTAGGGTTCATAACCCATTCCAAATTTGAGGATTTTTATATATGTGATTTATTATGGAGTGTATATGATTCATGTAAAATTTTAGGTTGGTTGGATTTGATCTTGGCATGTTTTGAACAAAAGGGACCAAATTGCAAATAATTGGAAATTTTGGGGTGCTCACGACAATTGCTCAAAATTGGGGATTTGTGTGAAATCTGATTTTGATGCATCAGATGTGTTGAAAAACATTTTAGAAATGATTTAGAATCATCCAAAATTGTATTTGACAACTTTTGGACTAAAATGATCAATTTAGAAAGTTTTAGGGCAATTCGATAATTACTAAGAAATTTGATCTCTTGTGTAATTTTTCAGAATTTGATAATTGGATAATTAAATTAATAAGTTTATTTAATTGATCCGAGAAAAATTTTGAAATCGGAAAATTTTGATTTTCCCTAATTCCGCTGCGTTACCGGATTTCCGCCATAAAACCCCTACAAAATGGTATCAGAGCGAGTCTGATTCTGGCCACCCTAATATGATTATGCCTTTTAAATTCATTTTTTAATTTATTCTTTACTTGTTACATGCATGTATTTATTTAATTTGATTAAATAAATTTAAAAGCATATTTTGCGGAAAATCTCTAATTAATAAGGTTTATGTTAATTATGTATTTGATGCATATTACATGGTCCGTCTTGTCAATACGGTTTATGAATATTTTTTCGTGATTACATCTGAGACCGTGCCTCTGCTGTGAGGGTGTAGCCGATAGAAATTTATTTATACTGGATGTATATCAAATACTAGATAAATTCAAGCGAAAGCGGAATCCTGAACGTGCCCAAGCTGTCAGGGTTACACAAGTAGCTTGAGTTTATCATTGATGAGTTTAACTTTGGTATGTCTCCTTGTGAACGTGCCCAAGCTGTCACAATGACAAACGACCAAGACCGGAAACCCAGGAGTCATTATTGGGTGATTGACAAATGAGTTGTCTACCTGATGAATATACGTAGGTGAGACCGTGCCTCTGCTGTGAGCTGAAATATATTCATGGGATCCACCTTTCACCATTTGTATTTAATTTAATTATTAAATCTTTGTATTCTGTTTGGGGATTACAGTATTGCATGATTTAGTGGGATGGACATTTTTAGATTAAAAATCCATGATCTAGTTAATGCTTTTGATATTATATGAAACTGCTTTATAATCTCCTAACTTTTTTTCGTAATCTATATGATAGATTGGCGATGGCGGCACCATCTACTAATCTGTTTGCGTGTATGTTGGATGCGAACAAACTTAAAGGCGCTGAGAACTTCGCTGATTGGGACTTGGATTTGAGGATTGTCCTCGATTCCGAGAAGTTGGGATATGTTTTTGAGGGTCCGCTGCCCCTTGCTGTTGCAGAGGATGCTACACCGGAGGAACTCCAAGTTTTCCAAGCTTGGAAGGATGATGATTTAAAAGTTTAATCATACATCATAAGTTCGCTGTCTCCGGGACTCAAGAAACAATACTATGACATGTCAGATGCGTATAATATGATGCCGCGATTACAAGAATCGTTTGAGAACCAAGAACAAGTTGTTGTTCATAAGGTCGCAATGAAACTGTTCCATGCGCGATTGGATGAGGGGCAAGTTGTGAGCTCTCATGTTCTTCATATGATCGATTTGATCTATCAATTGAGGCAACATAATCTCCATCCGAATGACATTCTTGGTAGGAGTGTCATTCTTGGTTCACTCCCAGCTTCATATCGCCAATTCGTGATGTACTTCAACATGAATGAGTTTATCTGTACCTACCATGAGTTGCATAGGATGCTGCTCACGGCGAAAGAGGACCTCAAGAAGGGAGTACCGACTCGCCCTCCGAGACCTACTTCACTTTCTGCTTCTTCCCAGACTTGGTCAAAGGGAAATAAGAAGAAATGGAAGAAGAAGAAGGGTTTCGATCCTCAACCACAGGCAAAGATAGCAAAGCCCAAGAGGGCTTCTGAAGACAAATGCCATCATTGCAGCAAAGTCGGGCACTGGAAAAGGAACTGTCCTGACTACATTGCCCAGCTGTGGAGGGAGAGAGCATCTACATCAGGTACATTTATTTTTCTAGTTATTGATATATCTTTGGCTTGTGAAGCCGTTACATCCAGCTGTATTTTAGATTCTGCTTGTCCTGTTCACATTTGCAATTCATTACAGGTGCTGAAGGAAAATAGGAAACTGAAGCCTGGAGAGATGCAGTTGCGATTTGGGAGTGGAGACTCTTTGGATGCAGTTGCAGTGGGACTATGCGAGATCTCTTTGCCGAATGGGACACTTTTGTTATATGACTGTTATATTGTACCTGGATGTGTAGCTAATATTATATCTTTTTTTATATTGGATATAGAAGGTTATCGTATTAATATTAAGAACTATTCTTTGTATTTATATGATAAACGTAATATTCAAATCCTTTGTTGTCCAAACCAACATGGTCATTATACATTGGAAACTTCTAAAGATAACTTAAGCCTGGAGAGATGCAGTTGCGATTTGGGAGTGGAGACGCTTTGGATGCAGTTGCAGTGGGAGTATGCGAGATCCCTTTGCCGAATGGGACACTTTTGTTATATGACTGTTATTTTGTACCTGGATGTGTAGCTAATATTATATCTCTTTTTATATTGGATATAGAAGGTTATCGTATTAATATTAAGAACTATTCTTTGTATTTATATGATAAACGTAATATTCAGATTCTTTGTTGTCCAAACCAACATGGTCATTATACATTGGAAACTTCAAAAGATATTTTAAATATTGGAGTTAATAAACGTAGTTTACCTGTTATTAATAATACTGAACTTTGGCATATGCGGCTAGGTCATATAGGCGTTAAAAGCCTTACCCAATTAGTTAGGAATGGTTTGATACCAGATCTCACCATTGAATCCTATCCAACTTGTGAATCGTGTATTCAGGGACCAAAGCCCCATTTTCTGGTGTTGGACACCGCGCCACTAACTTACTGGAACTCGTACATTCTCATGTATGTGGTCCACTAAGTCAAACTGCTCACAATGGTTATTCATACTACGTTAACTTTACCGATGATCTGTCACGGTACAATTATGTCTATTTGATGCGACATAAATCAGAAAACTTTGAAAAGTTCAAAGAGTTCCGAAATGAAGTAGAAAAAAAGACTAGTCAATATATTAAATACCTTCGATCCGATCGAGGCGGAGAATATGAGCAATGAGTTCATGGATTATATGAAGGAGAATGAGATTCTCGCTCAATATACTCCTCCAGGTACTCCACAGCACAATGAAGTGTCTGAGAGGAGAAATCAGACTTTATTGGATATGGTTCAATCGATGTTGAGTTTTACAGATTTGCCCTATTACTTATGGGGCTACTCTATTTTAACAGCTGCACATCTTTTGAATAAGGGAGTACAAATGCCATCATTGAAGCAAAGTCGGGCACTGGAAAAGGAACTGTCCTGACTACATTGCCCAGCTGTGGAGGGAGAGAGCATCTACATCAGGTACATTTATTTTTCTAGTTATTGATATATCTTTGGCTTGTGAAGCCGTTACATCCAGCTGTATTTTAGATTTTGCTTGTCCTGTTCACATTTGTAATTCATTGCAGGTGCTGAAGGAAATGAGGAAACTGAAGCCTGGAGAGATGCAGTTGCGATTTGGGAGTGGAGACTCTTTGGATGCAGTTACAGTGGGACTATACGAGATCCCTTTGCCGAATGAGACACTTTTGTTATATGACTGTTATATTGTACCTGGATGTGTAGCTAATATTATATCTCTTTTTATATTGGATATAGAAGGTTATCGTATTAATATTAAGAACTATTCTTTGTATTTATATGATAACGTAATATTCAGATCCTTTGTTGTCCAAACCACATGGTCATTATACATTGGAAACTTCTAAAGATAACTTAAGCCTGGAGAGATGCAGTTGCGATTTGGGAGTGGAGACTCTTTGGATGCAGTTGCAGTGGGAGTATGCGAGATCCCTTTGCCGAATGGGACACTTTTGTTATATGACTGTTATTTTGTACCTGGATGTGTAGCTAATATTATATCTCTTTTTATATTGGATATAGAAGGTTATCGTATTAATATTAAGAACTATTCTTTGTATTTATATGATAAACGTAATATTCAGATCCTTTTTTGTCCAAACCAACATGGTCATTATACATTGGAAACTTCAAAAGATATTTTAAATATTGGAGTTAATAAACGTAGTTTACCTGTTATTAATAATACTGAACTTTGGCATATGCGGCTAGGTCATATAGGCGTTAAAAGCCTTACCCAATTAGTTAGGAATGGTTTGATACCAGATCTCACCATTGAATCCTATCCAACTTGTGAATCGTGTATTCAGGGACCAAAGCCCCATTTTCTGGTGTTGGACACCGCGCCACTAACTTACTGGAACTCGTACATTCTCATGTATGTGGTCCACTAAGTCAAACTGCTCACAATGGTTATTCATACTACGTTAACTTTACCGATGATCTGTCACGGTACAATTATGTCTATTTGATGCGACATAAATCAGAAAACTTTGAAAAGTTCAAAGAGTTCCGAAATGAAGTAGAAAAAAAGACTAGTCAATATATTAAATACCTTCGATCCGATCGAGGCGGAGAATATATGAGCAATGAGTTCATGGATTATATGAAGGAGAATGAGATTCTCGCTCAATATACTCCTCCAGGTACTCCACAGCACAATGAAGTGTCTGAGAGGAGAAATCAGACTTTATTGGATATGGTTCAATCGATGTTGAGTTTTACAGATTTGCCCTATTACTTATGGGGCTACTCTATTTTAACAGCTGCACATCTTTTGAATAAGATTCCTTCAAAAGCTGTTCCTACGACCCCGTATGAGATATGGACCGGTAGGAGACCAAATCTTAGTTACATTAAGGTTTGGGGTTGTCCTGCCTATGTCAGGGTGACTCGGCAAGATAAGCTTTCGCCTCGAGGGCAAAAGTTTAGGTTTGTTGGATATCCTTTGGAAACGATAGGATATCTGTTCTATGATACTGAGCATCGAAATGTATTCGTAGCTCGTTTCGCAAGATTTCTAGAAGTAGAATTCTTGTCAGAAGGTGGTAATCATAGACAGGTTGAACTTGATGAAGTCCAACCTGAAAACAACGAACAAACGGAGGAACCTGAAGTTCAAGTAGATGAAGGACCTTCAACACACACATTCTATTGGTCACAAAGGGTATCAAGTCCTCCCGAACGCTTGTATTTGATACAAGAAAAGAGTCTAGATGTTCTCTTAGTTGAAGAGACTGATCCTTTTACCTATAGAGAATCGATGTTGGACATCGACTCCGTGAAATGGCAAAGTGCCATGAAATTCGAGTTGGACTCAATGCATGAGAATCAAGTTTGGGACTTGGTTCCGTTTCCCAAATGAATTGTTCCTATCGGTTGTAAATGGGTTTACAAAACGAAGCGCGAGCTTGATGGTAAGGTTGAAACTTACAAGGCCCGACTGGTAGCAAAAGGTTACACGCAGCGACCTGGCATCGACTACGATGAAACCTTTTCACCAATAGCAATGCTTAAGTCTATTCGGATTTTGCTTTCTATAGCTGCGTATCATGACTACGAGATTTGGCAAATGGATGTCAAAACGGCTTTTCTAAATGGATTTCTTGATGAAGAAATCTATATGGAACAGCCGGAAGGTTTTACGTCCAGCGAAAACTCGGGTATGGTATGTAAGCTTAAGAAGTCTATTTATGGACTTAAACAAGCTTCACGAAGTTGGAATCTTGATTCGACGAGATTATTAGATCGTCTAGTTTTCTCAAGAATTCAGAAGAATCCTGTGTGTATCAGAAGGCCAGTGATAGCATGGTCGTATTTTTAGTCCTATATGTTGACGACATCCTAATCATTGGGAATGATATAGGAATGTTACAAAGCGTCAAAGTATATCTCTGTAAGAATTTCTCCATGAAGGACCTGGGAGAAGCTTCCTATATTTTAGGGATAAAACTCTATAGAGATAGATAAAGGAAGCTGATTGGGTTATCTCAATCAACGTACATAGATAAGATCTTGGAACGGTATAATTTTGGTAACTGTAAGACAGCAAACATATCGTTCAGACATGGGATTCATCTTCCAAAAATATGAGTCTACAAATAGAAGATGAGAAGGTTAGAATGTCTAACCAACCTTATGTTTCGTGTTTGGGTAGCATAATGTATGTCATGTTATGTACGAGGCCTGATATCAGTTTCGCTGTTAGCGTAACTAGTAGATATCAGTCCAATCCAGGAAATGACCATGGATGGCCATGAAACATATCCTGAACTATCTTAAAGGTACTAAGGATAAGTTGATAATTTATGGAGGAAGTGAACTGCAAGTTAACTGGTATACGGATTCCGACTTCCAATCGGATCCTGATGATAGAAAGTCTATATCTGGATTTGTCTTTACCCTTAACGGACGTGCAGTTTGCTGGAAGAGTTCCAAAAAGGGATCTACATCAGATTCCACCACTGAGGCGGAATACATTGCAGCTCATGAAGCTGTATGGATTAGGAACTTTATCACAGAATTGAGAGTTGTCCCAAGTATCGAGAATGCGATTCTGTTATACTGTGATAATACTGGAGCCATTACGCAAGCAAAGGAACCGAGGGCGCATGAAAAGTCAAAGCATGTGGAACGTAAATACCACATCATTTGAGAGATTGTGTCTCGATGGGATATTGTCGTGTGCAAGGTACCGAGTGAAGATAATGTAGCAAACCCGTTGACGAAGGCCATACCTCCGAAGATGTTTGATAAACACGTGGAGTCGATGGGTATTAGATACAATCGATATTGGCACTAGAGCAAGTGGGAGTATTTGTTGGGGTTGGTGCTCAGAGCGCCAATTCCCGTTTGTATTTCCTTGAAAATACTTATGTAAAACGTTTTATTTTGAATAATACAAGCAATTTCTATAATATAATATATCTTTTAATATGGTAAAGACGTAATAGAGCTTAGGATGATTAGTCATGATACTGTTGTAAAAGCGTCGCAACTGATATTGAGTTGTATCATGATGTTGTCATTCTTAGACAGTTTCTGGTCAAGGTTTACATTACTTGGTCAGTAAAGTAAACCCGTTGAGACTGGTACATGTCGTATATGTTGGGAAGCGGCCACGAGTGCGCAACGGAAAATCAAGAAGAAATTATTATGCCGCTTTCCCTTTGCCCAAGACCTATTTGTTTTTATTATTCTACCAGCCTAGGCATGTTACTATATATTCTAAGCATAAAACTCATAAAACATGCAAAGAACATAAACCTAAACATGCTAACTATCATAAGAACTCTAAATAAAATAAATAAAGAAAAAGACTTACTTGAACCGTAGACTCCTCCGGTCCTCCCTCCAATCTACAAGCTTTTCTCGAACTCAGCAAGCTCTTCCACGTTCCAAAGAGCCACCCAAGTGTGTGGCCTCCAAAGATGCATACACCAAAGCCAAAACTCAACGGCAAGACTACGCCTTGAGTGCACGGGTATTTTGCCCTTGGTGCTAGTATAGGAAAATACCTCAAAACTTTTAACTCGAGGTTCCTCTAGTCAATTGGACTTAAGGATCCTCAAAATTTGTGGCTTACTCTTAAACTTTAGAGTTGCTTACTTATATAAACCCAAGATATGAAAAGTTTTGGTGTAGCAAATTTGTAAAGAATTCTTTGGGTTTATATAGTGCTCCAAAGACAACAAAATTAATTAAGAATCTGATGTGGGATAAAAACTAATTTAATCTTAGCCATTGGATCTTAATTTAGTGGTTTAATGAGATTATAAAACCCTAATAAGAGTTTGGGCTGAATTGGAATTCAAAAAAAAAAAATTTTTACTATTCACATTACTATTCATATGAATAGTAATTTATTTTTTTTATTCCAATTCCGAAAGTGCCCCTATCGTCATTCACCAATCCCCAAGCCACTATGGAACCTCATAAATGATCTGTTCAATAATTAAACACATTGAACCATTTATGAACAATTCATACAGCAATCATATATGCTGTTATATTTGTACTGTGCATTGTTAACCATTGATTTCGACTTTGTTGTGTGTGACCTTTTGGGTTCCCCTCAAGTTGCAAATGAAATGAATCGTGATAATTTAATCAAACATAAATTATCCTCCGATCAGATGGTCGTTTGATTTCAATGACCAAGGTTGACATCTAGCAACATGCCAAGGCCCCCAAATGAGAAGGAAAGATATATATACCCATTCTGTATGCGATTTACATATGATACGGTCCCTCGCCTCACTGTATCCCCACCTATTGACCTAGGGTACGGAAAGTGTCTACCCATATGGTCAAAGGTATGATGTTGATAGTGTCATGAATCGTGCTAACCCAAGAATCTCACATGATTCTTCCGTTGTGGCCACAGTCTCAAGCATTGATCACACATATCAACCCGCGAACTGGAATACTACTCTTATAAGAAAATATTATCCGAGAGAGTAGCGATTCTCTGTTGTATCTTTACAAACTTCATGTGTTTCAACAAATGACCCAATCATACCCTTATGACCGGATATTTTAAACTGGGGAAGGAGAATGTCAAAGTTATTTGATCCACACATAAGATTGTAAAGACCTCAAGTCAAAGGACTAGTCATATAATCGATACATGAAAGTTCTCACAGACACATGGGATAAACACTCCATATGAAAACTTTCGGCGGTCAGTTCGATGGACACAAGCAACTCATGCATCCATGTGATACACCAAGCGGACGGATCTCCGCTAGTAGCCTATGAGATCGGCTACCCCACTTAAGGGCGGATCATATCATCATGCTAGTCTCTCCGCTTTGTGAACGCCCAGATTATTCACAAAACTATGACTAGGAACATTTAAGAGTAATGATTCTCATAAGGCGTGGAAGCCATCGTCTTATTACTCCAAGGGCTTTATTACAGTGTTGATGATTCATATAAGTTATGTAAGACACGTATAATAAAGATTTCCATTTTATTAATTAATGAAAATATTACAAATACATGTACATATAGCCCATCCACAAGTTGCGTATAGGGTATATCCCTAACAATCTCCCCATTGCACTATATCCAACTAGTATGACTCTGGACACCATACTCTGAGGTGTGCCTATCATGTTTTTTATTGAGTCAACCTTTTAGTCAGAGAATCTGCAAGATTATCTTCTGTGGGTATTTTCTCTAGAATAACTTCTTTTCTCTCAACAATCTCCCTGATGAGATGAAATCGCCTAAGTACATGCTTGGATTTCTGGTGGGACCTTCCTTTGATTGAGCAATGGCTCCCGTGTTGTCACAGTACATTGTGACGCCATTCTTTATCGCGGGAAGCACTTCCAGCTCCGTGATGAGCAGAAAATATATCAATATTTACCGCCTCTTTTACTTAATATTTTGTTTATTTTCTCGGATTTGATGAACATTTTAATGTGTTTTAGTTTATTTTGCAGATAAAATAATATTGGGACACAATGAAATCATTTAGGACGAAATGTGGGTCAAATAAGGGCAAAAATTGGACTTGACATATTAATTTTGGAGATTGGAAACTTGAAAGGGCGTTTTAAAACGAAGTGTAGTTTTGGAAATTCCAATTTTGCGCATCTGTCGTATTTTGGGCATAACTTCTTACTCCGATATCGGATTGAGCTAATTCAAGTTCCAGATTAAAGAAGACTCAAAGTGTGTTGTGTGTAATTATTAAAGTCATTTTCAATCATTTTCAAAGAAACAAAATAAATTAATAAATAAATTATAAAATCACCACCAAACATGATAAGCAATTAGTGGAGCAATTAATAATGGATTTGGTGGAGCAATTAGTGGAGCAATTAATAATGGATTTGGTGGATGATTTGATGGAGGCAAAATTTTGCCTATAAATACCAATCTATTTCATTTGTAAATTCATATTTTCTTCTTAGGAATTCCTTAAGAATACTAAGAAGATTATATCTTGTTTGTTTATTTACAGCTTTCAGTAATTAATTTCCGCTTTCGCACTTTCTTTGCTTTACTTTTCAGTTTTTACTTCCCGCAATTTAGTTTTACGCACAGTACTTTTCTTTCTTTAATTTTCAGTTTTTACTTTTCAGTAATTAGGAGGTAACTCTCATTTGCTGGGGTAAAAGGTAAAACTTTTATTACTAATATTTAGATTAATCTCCCTTAATTATAATATATAAACTAGTTAAAACCTGACTTAACGAGGATACCGCCATATTGGTCAGTTGGTAATTATTTAAATTGGTTTTAACCTGACTAAACTGGATACCGCCTGATTGGTCGGTTGGTAATTAATTATTAATTTGACTTAATCTGGATACCGCCTATATGTTTGGTTGGTAATTATCATGCAAAGTTAATATATTATATTAAGGGAGATATCTAAAATAGAAGTAATAAAAGTGGATCATTTTACCTCAACATTTTATTTTATTGTACTTTTACTTTATTTACTTTTCAACAATTTACTTTCAGCATTTTACTTTCCAGCAGTTTACTTTCAGCAATTTACTTTCAGCATTTTACTTTTCAGTAATTTACTTTCAGCATTTTACTTTTCAGCATTTAATTTTCAGTATTTAATTTCGGCATTTACTTTCCTTCATTTACTTTCAGCAATTTACTTTTCAGCATTTTACTTTATGTCTTTTATTTTATTTAAGTTTTTACTAGCTCTAGTTATGTGTCGTAACTAAGTTAGTTATCTAGGGTTGTGATGAATTCTAATATCACCGGTTTATAAGGGGTTATTTTATAGTTTGGGTAATTTAAAGGTTTGCTTATTAAGTCTTAAGCTTAATGCTTCTTGTTGTCTGATCACCAATAAGATTGATGTGGTAAATCTAAAATAAACTTGACAAAGGAATTTTAGGTTTCAGCCTTAGACTTAATAGCCCACTATCTTCCTTGAGGATAGATAACCCTTTAATAGATTTCCTTACAGGATAGACATATACCTTTCGGGCGGGGGTAGCCATAATTGGAACTTAAACTTAATGAATCCAAATAATTTGGTTGACATAGACATATGGTTCAATTGGGTTATACTAGGTATTTGCGTCTGACCATCGACAGAGGCTTTCGCATAATTTAGTGTTCTAGGTTAGTAAACCGATTTATTTCACAAACATGAAATAACCACTTCATCTTTTAAAAGATATTAGAAAGATTCACAACCCTAGATAGTTTCCTAATATTGAATTTTCTTAAACATTCTTTCGCGCAATTTTATTTACATGTTTTTAAATTCAAAATCATCACCATTTCAAATCAATCAATCAACCTGTTAGATACTAGTAATCATTTGACCTCATAAAATTAATAGATTAGGTATTAAGTCCTCGTGGGATTGATACTTTTTATACTACTTGAACGATACGTGCGCTTGCGTTATACGCGTGTGATTACGCACCGGTCAAGTTTTTGGCGTCGTTGTTGGGGACTTATTTATCTTTCACTATTAGTTTTAGAGGTTAGATACATTTACTTGTATCTAATTTCTTTTTACTAATTGTTTTTGTTTTCTTGTGTTTCAGGTTCTCAGAAACTTCATTAGACGAACCAGAAGCTTTGAACTTCGACCGCTTGACCGAGAAATTGAAAGAACAATCAGACAGTTGAGAAGGGAAAGGCGAGAAGGCCAAGAAGCTTTAGTCAACATGGAACCTGAACCTTTGGAGGTTGCACCACCAATTCCCATTCGAGACAAAACCATTCCGGTGGTTGACAGACTCATTTCATGTATTGTACTTCCTCCCTTACCAGCAAATGCAGGTGACATCAAAACATGCATTCAGATGATTCAATAATCAGTTCAGTTTGGGGGGAATGCAACTGAAGATCCTAATGCCCACATCAGCAACTTCCTGGAAGTTTGCGGCACTTTCAATTACAACCGAGAAGTTGAAGAAGCAATGAGACTGCGTATTTTCGCATACTCCTTGAAAGACAGAGCTAAAGCTTTGCTACATTCACTACCAGCAGGTTCCATCATAACTTGGAACACTTTAGCCACCAAATTTCTTGCAAAGTATTTTCCACCAGTCAGAACTGGAAAGCTGAGGAATGACATCACATCATTTGTGCAACAAGACTCAGAAACTCTCTACGAAGCTTGGGAAAGGTACAAAGATTTGCTCCGGAAATGTCTTCACCATGAGATTCCAAAATGGCTTCAAGTCCAAACCTTCTGTAATGGACTTTCTGGACTGATGAGAACCACAATCGATGCTGCTGCTGGAGGAGCTTTAATGGCAAAATGAGAAGATCAAGCCTGGGACCTAATCGAAGAAATGGCCAACAACAATTTCTTGTGGCCAACAGAAAGGAGCATGATCCAAAGAATTGCATGAATTTATGAAAGTGGAGCCAATACAGCAATCAACGCCAAGCTGGATCAGATATGCAAATTTATGGAGACTCTCAACACTGGATCCATAATTTCACCATATAGAGGAGCACCATAACCAAACCAACTTGAAGAGACGGTGAATTATGTCAACAATTTCAACAGACAGGGGAACAATCCATATTCCAACACCTACAACCCAGGGTGGAGGAATCATCCCAATTTTTCATGGAGCAACAATTCAGGACAACATCAGAACTATCCACCACCAGGATTTCAACAACATAACAAAGGCCAGGAACATGAAAAAGAACCAGAAATGAAAGAATGGATTGCAGAGATGTTCAAAAAGCAACAAGCAGCATATGATGCTATCTTTCAGAGCCAATCTACTTCCATCAAAGCACTGGAGAATCAAATCGGACAACTGGCCAATGCTCAAAGTTACAGACCGCCAGGTAATCTTCCCAGCAACACAGAACCCAATCCAAGGAACCGAGGGAAAGAGCAATGTCATGCCATCATGTTAAAAAGTGGTACTGAAATCAACAAAGATGTTGGAGCCAAAACGACTTCTGAGGATGTTCCAAAAGAAACAAAGCAACAGATGGAGGAAAAAGAACAGATCATTTCACCTCCATCTTTTCCTCAACGTCTTCAGAAATACAAACTGGACAAGCAGTTTGCTCGTTTCCTGGAGGTGTTCAAAAAGCTGCACATCAACATTCCATTCGCAGAAGCCTTGGAACAAATGCCCAGCTATATAAAATTCATGAAAGACATTCTTTCACGAAAATAGAGATTGGGAGATTACGAGACAATAGCATTGACAGAATAATGCAGCGCCATCATTCATAGGAAGCTTCCCCCAAAGTTGAAAGATCCTGGCAGTTTTACCATTCCATGCACCATAGGAGAACATGACTTTGGTAAGGCTTTATGTGATTTAGGTGCTAGTGTTAACTTGATGCATTTTTCTATTTTCAGGAAATTGCAAATTGGAGAAACAATGCCAACTTCAGTCTCTCTACAACTTGCTGATAGAATGCTCGTATTTCGAATAGGCGTAGTTGAGGATTTGCTGGTCAAGGTTGACAAATTCATTTTCCCAGCAGATTTTATTGTCCTTGATATGGAGGAAGACGCAGACGTGCCAATCATCCTCGGGATACCATTCTTGGCTACAGGACGAACCATTATTGATGTACAAAAAGGAGAATTAACCATGAGGGTACAGGACCAAGAGGTAACGTTCAATGTTTTCAAGGCCATGAATTTCCCAGATGATGAAAAGAAGGAGGAATGTTTCAGACTTGATGTGATACACAGTACCATTCAGAACTCCAATGCAATGCAAAGTTTTACTGTCAAACTTAAAACATGTCAATTGCCTGTGGAGCCTGAAGATAAAGTGTCTTTTGCACTGAAAAAGCCAATTCTTGCACTAGAAGCAACAGAATAGAAAAAGTTCCACCAGCTCAACGAATTGGAGGAATTTTACAATCAGCCTTTTGAGGATGCCAAATTGTACAATGAAAAGGCCAAGAAGAGACATGATGAGAAGTTAGTGCGCATACAACTGGAACCAGGGCAGAAGGTACTGTTAAACAAATCAAGGGTGAAAGTTTTCCCATGGAAGCCAAAATCACGGTGGTCAGGTCTATTGTGCCCGCAAAAGTTTTACCAGATAGGCCCGTTGAGATACATGATCCTGACTCCAACAAAACTTTCAAGGTTAAAAACAAGCGTGTTAAGCACTAATGGGGAGAATCATTTGAGCGACAAAAAGAAAGTGTCACACTTTCAGATCCAGCCTAACGTTCGAGAAGTCACGTCTAGCTGACGACTTTAAACTTAGCGCTCGCAGGGAGGCAACCCATGCAATTTGTGTATATATTATGATCTGGTGTGTTTTATTTTTGTGTTTAATTTTTGCAGGTTAGTCATTTCACGATGGAAGAAGTTCTCGCAAAACTTCACAAGCAATTTCCTTCTCTCCCTCAAAACTCTCTGATGAAAGTCTACAAAGCTCGCTTAGAACGGATGAGATTACTAACTATCCATGGTGTTCCTAAAGATATTCGTTGGGTAATTGAAGCACGGGTCTGATTGGTAGGTGAGTATTCTGAATCTTTTTTTTCACATCTGCCTGGTTTTGGAAGAAGCACCTATGCAAAGAAATAAGCTAGCAAAATGATGTGTTTGTTACAAATATGCCGCTGGATTTGCAATACTCGTTGTCATTCTTTAGGAATGATGTCTGATAATCGCGAAGATAAAATTAAATTCATTAGGGATGGCTTGAGTAATGAGTCTGTAGATAATATATCTTCGACTCTTGAGACGCATCCCAGTGGATATGTTCATATAGCCATTCGCAAATTACATACACAATTTCAAAAAGAAAGACAACAGTTAAGTCTCGGGAATCTGACTCAAAAAGACCATGTTTGCCAATTTATAAGAAAATTGGATGGGAAGCTTGTCCCTGATGCATAGACGTCAATCAAGCCGCTACTTTTCTTGTAAATATTATATCTCTTTGTCTTTTCCTAATAATTGTAATTTGTTTTGTTGTTTTCTTTTATTTTCTCCGACAGGATCCAGACCTTTTTGACTATCACGATTTATTTTACTATTAACTAATAATTGTCATTTGTCAGGTAGTGCTATTATTTTACTCACCATTTTCAGGTGTTATAAATTCAACTCATCATTGCACTTTTGAAGACATCCAGAGTAAAACATGGAAGCCACTTCAAGAAGACGAGCTGAAAACATCTGTGTGTTTTGCGGTACTAGTGTTGGTGTTAAGCCACAATACGTAGAAGCAGCACATGAATTGGGTCGAGTCTTAGCTGTAAGGAATATGCACTTAGTATATGGCGGAGGCAATCTTGGACTTATGGGGATCGTTTCAAAGGCCGTACCGGAAGGAGGCAGTCACGTTTTGGGAATCATTCCAAAACCATTGGCAGAGGCAAATCTTATTGGACCACCAAACGGAGAGGAACTGATCCTGCCAGGTATGTCTGAACGATTGGTAGAAATGATTAATCGTGCTAATGCTTTTATTGCTTTGCAGGTGGTTTGGGCACATTGGAGGAAATTTTTATAGTGCTATCTTGGGCGAACTTGAACATACACCAGAAACCAATTGGTCTGTTTAAAGTTGATGGATTTTATGATTTTCTTTGTGTGTTTCTTGATGATGCTCGGAGAAATGGGTTCGTGTCAAAACCTTTAAAAGAACTCTTCTTTACTGCCAGAACTGCTCCGGATCTAATTGACCAAATCTTAGCCTATGAACCACAAGTTGACCCTATCCTTTCAAAGATAAATTGGTCCGAGGACGATCGTGGTAAGAGGCGTCGGATTAATCAGGATCTTAACCTTTAATTTCCTGTAGAATTTCAGCTAACCAGGTATTATCTTCTAAACTCTTCTTCTACTGTTTAAGACATTGGGGACAATGTCTCATTTAGGTTTGGGGGAGGGAATTAGTTGATCAGTATCTTGTTTTTAGTGTGTGTGTTATTTTTATTTTTAGTGCAAAATTTTTCGAAAAATACAAAAAAAATCGAAAAATTTTCAAAAATTACAAAAATATTTTGTGTTTTTATTTTGACTAAAAAGGTGAAATTGGTAAGAGATAGCTGAGTAAGGAGTTTTCACTCCTGAGACGTATCTCAAACCATTTTTGAAACAAGTTAGTTTTTTTTTATTTCATTTTAAATTATTTAATTTGTAAATTCTCCATAAAACTGACTAAAATGGATCTTCATATGCTCAGTTAGCAGATATTATCAACATCCATTGTAACATACAGACATGAGCTAAAATTGAAAAGTTTGTAATATTCAGTGCTCTAGTTTAATTGGAGGAAGCATCTCAAAAGTGATGGAGTAAAAAAAAACGTCTGAGGTCCGAGTTATTAAGTCTGTAAGGGTTTTTTAACACCTAGTGCCCTAAAGCCAACTGGTTTGGGAGTCACTGGCCCAAAGCTCGCTACATGGATCAAAGATGCTGCAAAAAAAAATTTATATCTGAAGTCTGAGTAATTAAGTCCGTAGGGGTGTCTTAACACCTGGTGCCTAAAGCCAACTGGTTTGGGAGCCACCGACCCAATACTCGCTACATAGATGGAAGATATTGTATATAAATAAATAAATAAACCAAAAATCAAAGAAAAAAATCAGAAAAATTATTCCATTGCTGCAAAAAAGGTGTGAATTCTGATAAAATTTTAGGACACAACTATTACTCTCTTATCAACTGCACTTGTGACTGTTGTGGGCAAAAATGAGTTGATTAATATTTTTTCGGCTGTGCATATGGAGAATGGTAAATATAATCGGAGAATTTACTTATTCAGTAATTTAGAAAGAAAGAAAACAACTAGTAACTTGGAGTAGAAGTTTCACCTGATTAGTCACTAACTTCTTTATTCTCTTTTCTCTTGTCTTTTTGCTTTTGTGAGCATTAGTTTTATTATCTTTTTACTTTTGTAAAACGTTTGTGGGTATCGTTGTTGTAAGCCCTCACGAGACTATAACTTGTCCACTAGGGACACCTAGGGGTTTAAAGGCTTGTTGCATATGCTAAATGCAACTGTAATCCCTACGAAAGTGGCTTAGTTTAATTTTAATTGTTTCTTGTATTTTATTTTGTTGTTTTGCTCGAGGACTAGCAAAATATTAGGTTTGGGGGTGTGATAAGCGGAAAATATATCAATATTTACCGCCCATTTTACTTAATATTTTGTTTAGTTTCTCGGGTTTGATGAACATTTTGATGTGTTTTAGTTTATTTTGCAGATAAAATAATATTGGGACACAATGAAATCATTTAGGAAGAAATTTGGGTCAAATAAGGCAAAAATTAGACTTTACATATTAATTTTGGAGATTGGAAACTTGAAATGGCGTTTTAACGAATTGTAGTTTTGGAAATTCCAATTTTGCGCATCTGTCTTATTTTGGGCATAATTTTTTACTCCGATATCAGATTGAGCTGATTCAAGTTCCAGATTAACGAAGACTCAATGATCTACAACTTTTAAAGACAAAATAATTTCTAATTCAGAAGATTTCATGCCCGAAATTGATGAACCATCCAGAAGTGTGTTGTGTGTAATTATTAAAGTCATTTTCAATCATTTTCAAAGTAAAAAAATAAATTAATAAATAAATTATAAAAATTATAAAATCACCACCAAACATGATAAGCAATTAGTGGAGCAATTAATAATGAATTTGGTGGAGCAATTAATAATGGATTTGGTGGATGATTTATGGAGGCAAAATTTTGCCTATAAATACCAAGCCATTTCATTTGTAAATTCATACTTTCTTCTAAGGAATTCCTTAAGAATACTAATATTGTATCTTGTTTGTTTATTTACAGATTTCAGTAATTAATTTCCGCTTTCGCACTTTCTTTTCTTTACTTTTCAGTTTTTACTTTCCACAATTTACTTTTACGCACAGTACTTTTCTTTCTTTAATTTTCAGTTTTTACTTTTCAGTAATGAGGAGGTAACTCCCCTTTGCTGGGGTAAAAGGTAAAAATTTTATTACTAATATTTAGATTAATCTCCCTTAATTATAATATATAAATTAGTTAAAACCTGACTTAACGAAGATACCGCCATATTGGTCGGTTGGTAATTATTTAAATTGGTTTTAACCTGACTAAACTGGATACCGCCTATATGGCTGGTTGGTAATTATCATGCAAAGTTAATATATTATATTAAGGGAGATATCTAAAATAGAAGTAATAAAAGTGGATCCTTTTACCTCAACATTTGATTTTATTGTACTTTTACTTTATTTACTTTTCAGCAATTTACTTTTCAGCATTTACTTTTCAGTAATTTACTTTCACCATTTGCTTTTCAGCATTTAATTTTCAGTATGTAATTTCAGCATTTACTTTTCGTCATTTACTTTTCAGCAATTTACTTTCAGCATTTTACTTTATGTCTTTTATTTTATTTAAGTTTTTACTAGCCATAGTTATGTGTCGTAACTAAGTTAGTTATCTGGGGTTGTGATGAATTGTAATATCACCGGTTTATAAGGGGTTATATTATAGTTTGGGTAATTTAAAGGTTTACTTATTAAGTCTTAAGCTTAATGCTTCTTGTTGTTTGATCACCAATAAGATTGATGTGGTAAATCTAAAATAAACTTGACAAAGGAATTTTAGGTTTCAGCCTTAGACTTAATAGCCCACGATCTTCCTTGAGGATAGATAACCCTTTAATAGATTTCCTTACAGGATAGACATATACCTGTCGGGCGGGGGTAGCCATAATTGGAACTTAAACTTAATGAATCCAGATTATTTGGTTGACATAGACATATGGTTCAATTGGGTTATACTGGGTATTTGCGTCTGACCATCGACAGAGGCTTTCGCATAATTTTGTGTTCCAGGTTAGTAAACCGATTTATTACACAAACATGAAATAACCACTTCATCTTTTAAAAGATATTAGAAAGATTCACAACCCTAGATAGTTTCCTAATATTGAATTTTCTTAAACCTACTTTCGCGTAATTTTATTTACATGTTTTTAAATTCAAAATCATCGTCATTTAAAATCAATCAATCAACCTGTTAGATACTAGTAATCATTTGACCTCATAAAATTAATAAATTAGGTATTAAGTCCTCGTGGGATCGATACTTTTTATACTACTTGAACGATACGTGCGCTTGCGTTATATGTGTGTGATTACGCACCGGTCACTTCGTGATGAACTTCTTTATCCAGACTGCTTCTTTAGAAGCCTCAGATGCTTTAGTGGTAGAGTCCGCTGTAGTTGACTACTTTGAGCTTTTTCAACTGACAGCACCGCCATTCAAAGTAAACAGATATTCTGTTTGTGATCTGTTGTCATCCTTATCGGTCTGAAAGCTCGCATCACAGTAACCAATGACTTTCATCTCAGAATAATCTCCGTATGTCAAAAACACATCCTTAGTTCTTCTCAGATACTTGAGGATTGTTTTGACAGCTGCCCAGTGTTGCTCACCAGGATTTGCCTGATACCTGCTCGTTATGCTAAGAGCATAAGAGACATCAGGTCTTGTACATAGCATGGCACATGATCGATCCTATTGCTAAAGCATAAGGGATCCTACAAATACGCTCTCTATCTGAAAGAGTATGTGGACATTGCTCCTTAGATAATTTGATTCCATGACAAGTAGGTAAATTACATCTTTTGGAATCTTCCATTTTGAATCTTTTCAAAACTTTATCTATGTATGTAGATTGAGAAAGTCCTAACAACCTCTCAGATCTATTACAGTAGATCTTAATGCCGAGGATGTAGGCTGCTTCTCCCAAATCTTTCATGGAGAAACTCTGAGATAACCATTTCTTGGTGGCTTGCATCATGGGAATATCATTCCCGATGATTAATATGTCATCGACATATAATACAAGAAATACAACAGCACTCCCACTACTTTTCCTGTAAACACAAGGCTCATCTACATTTTTGATGAAATCAAATTCTTTGATTGTCTCATCAAATCGTATATTCTAACTTCTGGAGGCTTGCTTGAGCCATAAATGGATCGATTAAGCTTGCATACTATATTATGATCATCCTTAGATGCAAACCCCTCAGGTTGTGTCATATAGACTTCCTCTACGAGGCTAACATTAAAGAAGGTTGTTTTGACATCCATCTGCCAAATCTCATAATCAAAGTGTGCAGCTAGTGCCAGTAAAATTCGAATTGACTTTATCATTGGAACATGAGAGAAGGTTTCATCATAGTCAATTTCTTAGATTTGTCTATAACCTTTCGCCACCAACCTAGCCTTATATATTTGGATGTTGCCTTCTGCATCAGTTTTACGCTTGTAAATCCACTTGCAACCTATGGGTTTTATCCCGTCAGGTGCATCCACCAAGTCCAGACTTGATTCTGATACATAGAGTCTATTTCGGATTTCATGGCCTCAAGCCACTTGACTGAATCAATGTCACGCATTGCTTCGTCATAACTGGTGGGATCGTCATTATCAATAACCTGATCATGTTCCTCATCAATATGGAAACCATATCTTTCAGGCTCATATCTTTCCCTACCAGACCTTCTAATAACCTTGTGGTTGTTTCATTGCTGCCCTTTTGAGGGGCCTGGGGTTTAGTTCTATGTTAGTTTGTTCTTCTCGTACCTCATCGAGGTCAAGTATACTCCCACTATGTTTCTTGAGAAGGAATTTATTCTCTAGAAATTTAGCATTTCGTGAGACAAATGTTCTTTGTTCATTTGGGACGTAGAACACGTATGCTCTTGAGTTCAAGGCATATCCTACAAACTTACATTTAACTGCCATATCATCCAATTTTTTAGTTTGTGTGAGCTTAACATATGCGTCACATCCCCAAACTCTTAGATAACTAAGACTATGACGTTTCCCAGACCATAACTCATATGGTGTTTGACTAACAGTCTTGGAAGGAACTTGGTTTAGTAGTAGTGTTGCAGTTTCTAAAGCAAGACCCCAAAATGAAAGAGGTAGATCCGTGTCTGGCATCATTGATCGGACCATATCTAATAATGTCTGATTTTTCCTTTCGGAGACCCCATTATGCTGTGGAGTTCCCGGAGGAGTCCACTGGGAAACAATGCCATTTTCTCTCAAGTAATCTTGAAATTCGTTGCTTAAGTATTCACCACCTCGGTCAGACCTTAGTGACTTAATACTTTTATTAAGCTGGTTTTCTACTTCAGCTTTGAAGACTTTGAATTTCTCAAAGGCTTCAGATTTGTACAGTATAAGGTACACATACCTATATCGCGAGTGATCATCGATAAAGGTAATGAAGTAGGAGAATCCACCTCTAGCGGTGACTGACATTGGTCCGTATACATCAGAGTGTATGAGTTCTAATGTCTCCGATACACGCTGTCATTTACCTTTGAAGGGTAATTTGGTCATTTTACCAAGTAAACAAGACTCATAAGTTCCATAAGGTTCATATTTGAAGGGTCTGAAATACCCATCCTTATGTAGCTTAGTTAATCTTATTTCATTGATATGACCTAAGCGACTGTGCCATAGAAGTGATTCATTGAGATTATTCAAGTTAACATTGTATATATTAGAGATTGAACATTCTTTGTTAGTTTGTAAGACATAGATACCATTATTCAAAATACCATCTCCATATTTTATTTCATTGAAATAAATAGAACATTCATTACAACTTATTAGGCATGAAAAACCTTTATTACATAAAGAAGAAATTGAAATGATATTCTTTACTAGAGAAGGTACATAAACACAATATTCTAAGTCTAAAATTAAACCATTGGCAAAACTAATGAATAAGTCCCCATGCACAATGCAACCAGTTTTGCTCCATTACACATGCGTAAGTCAACCTCCCCATGACGGAGTCTCCTACTGTTTCTCAGGCCCTGCATATTGTTACACAAGTGAGTCCCACAACCGGTGTCAAGCACCCAAGTAGAAGGTTCAGAGTTTTGAGAATATAGTTCAATCATATACAACATACCTGAAGCATTGGGCTTCTTGGCCTCTTGGGCTTTTAATATTATGAAGCTGCTCCCACTCAATTATTTTAAAATTTTAAGCAAATCGCATCAACCCCAATATAATGGATTTCTTGTGGGAAAGGATCTCATTATCATCATTTCATAACTCTGACTAGGGCCGGTCGTTATAAAATATGATAATTAGGTAGGTTCCCAACCAATTTATGATATAAATCACAATTCTCTGATCATTGGGTTGGCCAATCAAACATGCCATTGCTTATGCTAGTCCTTGTGGACACCCAATCTTTGCCACTAAGTTATAAGACCACGCCTAAGGGTCGCTGCGTCTTATGACTCAGAAAAGTCAAACCATTGTCAATAGTACGATTTAGGGACAAATTGGTAGTGGTCAGTCTGGTAAAGCCTAGTCCTGCCAATACGGTTTAAGCCCTTTGGGTCTATACTTTACAATGGAAGGCAAATTTTAGACTTAAATTATTATTGAGGATCTTAGCAAGTTTAAGTGAATAACTGTCAAATGGATTCCTCCATTGAAAATTCCCCAGATGGAGGGTGAAGCGAACTCTCTTAAATACCCTTACCTCGTAGGATCTTATTGCCTTTGTGACAGGAATAAATAATAGATCCTCCAAATTAGTCCAACACTTTAAATATGTTTTAAGGTAAGCTTTGAGTAAATGATTATCTAGATGTCTTCACAGCTTTTCCTTTTGGCTATAAAAAGGTAGTGAGTGAAGGAAGACACCAAATCATTATCTAACTCTAGTAATACCTTTGGTTAAATTAACTTTAGTTTGGAAAGTTTTATTAACCCCTTGATCTCAACCACTTGTATCTTTTATAATGTCTTTTATTATGAACAATTGATTTATATTTATTAGCCTTAAAGGTAATAAATCTCTAAGTTCATCACAGAATAATTACTTAGCTAAGGGATAAGCAATACACTCTCTATTTCTTAGAAAGTCTCTAGATGCTTGCACCCTAAAATAATCATGCCAATTCTAATCATACATAGAATCATCAAGCATATGAGTTTTAATATGTTGGAATTATTTTAGGCATTAAATAACTTTGATTAATATTTAATTATGATATTGCATTTTATTTTATTCAAATAAATTTACTATTCAATTTTTTCTGCAGACGCGTGAAATTTAAATGCCATTTCACAATTCAAATCTTAACCAAATCATGTAAAACTTGTGCCTAAAATTACGTTCAGGGTGTTAGCTTTCCAACGAGCTTTTAAACACCAGATTTCGAGTTCAAATGAGTGAGAACTAATCAAAATAAAAACGGCGCTCTAATACCACGGTTGGGAAGCGGCCGCGACTGCGCAGCGGAAAATCAAGAAGAAATTATTATGCCGCTTTCCATTTGCCCAAGACCCTTTTTTTTTATTCTACCACCCTAGGCATGTTACTATATATTCTAAGCATAAAACTCATAAAACATGCAAAGAACATAAACCTAAACATGCTAACTATCATAAGAACTCTAAATAAAATAAAGAAAGAAAAAGACTTACTTGAACCGTAGACTCCTCCAGTCCTCCCTCCAATCTACAAGGTTTTCTCGAACTCAGCAAGCTCTTCCACGTTCCAAAGAGCCACCCAAGTGTGTGGCCTCCAAAGATGCACACACCAAAGCCAAAACTCAATGGCAAGACCATGTCTTGAGTGCACGGGTATTTTGCCCTTGGTGCTAGCCTAGGCAAATACCTCAAAACTTTTAACTCGAGGTTCCTCTAGTCAGTTAGACTTAAGGATCCTCAAAATCAGTGGCTTACTCTTAAACTTTATAGTTGCTCACTTATATAAACCCAAGATATGAAAAGTTTTGGTGTAGCAAATTTGTAAAGAATTCTTTGGGTTTATATAGTGCTCCAAAGACAACAAAATTAATTAAGAATCCGATGTGGGATAAAAACTAATTTAATCTTAGCCATTGGATCTTAATTTAGTGGTTTAATGAGATTATAAAACCCTAATAAGAGTTTGGGCCGAATTGGAATTCAAAATAAAAAAAATTACTATTCATATGAATAGTAATTTTTTTATTCCAATTCCGAAAGTGCCCCTATCGTCATTCACCAATCCCTAAGCCACTATGGAACCTCATAAATGATCTGTTCAATAATTAAACACATTGAAAAATTTATGAACAATTCCTACATCAATCATATATGTTGTTATATTGTATTGTGCACTGTTAACCATCGATTTCAACTTTGTTGTGTGTGACCTTTTGGGTTCCCCTCAAGTTGGAGATGAAATGAATCGTGATAATTTAATCGAACATAAATTTTTTTTCCACTTGAGATACCACTGTGGGCACATGAGACATCTTCCACACTTAGATGGCAGTCACGTCACTGATTTATTTGGATCAGACCTCCGTCTGTTCGTTGGGTGTGGATAGATCCTCAGAGTGTTATGTGTGTGTCAAGATAGGATCCGTCAGTTCTGTGTACAAAGCATAGGTAGTCCATATATGATTAGCAATCAGATAAAAACCATGGGCCCATTGTACATTTTAGAAGTTAGTTCTAAATGTTCTTTTTGAGATTTCTAATAGAGGCGTCGACGGGATAGTCCCTATAGAGATTTGACGTTTACATCTATATCTCTGGGATATATCCGGATACCTGTGACGGAGGAATTTTACATATGACATGACCTCGACCTATATGATTCAGCGAGTTTATCAGTGGTCGTCATAATTTACGGGTGGTTAAATTATGGACACGGAATTGGATTTCGTGATGGATATGCCTGAATCTATAGAGTTTCACTAATGAAATATACTCGTAGAGCACTAGGGCAACATTTATAAATAATATTGATTATTTATAAGTCATTTAAAGGTTAAACGCCAAAATACATGTGAATGGACCCAATAGTCATTTCCTCATTTTTGTGTATTTGTATTTAATGATAGATTTTATCAAATACACATTAATTAAATTTTCAAATTGAGATATTTGACTTTTAAGTTTTATCATAAATATATATGTATTTAATATTTAATGTAAATATAATACATATATTTAATATATTTTTATTTCAATAATTAATTATTTATTTAATTGTTAAATGATTAAATTAATTGAAATATAAATATCTTAAAGTTATGATATTATGGAAATGCTTTCTAGTTGCTTTTGTTGACTTTAAATTTTTCATTAAATGGTTTGATGATTAAAGTAACAGGTTGATAAAGCTTAATTAAATGAAACAAAAAAAAATATCATGATATTGTTTCTACCTACCATTTTCGGCCAAGGGCCATTAGGGTTGGTATATTGATGAGTGGTATTTATATCACTATTTCCCACTCATTAAACTTAATATTTTGTATAGTTTCTTGAGTTTTGTGAACGTTTTGATGTGTTTTATTGTTATTTTGCAGATAAATAAAGTTTGGACAGCACTGGAGGCAATTTGGAGCAAAACCAGACAAAAATGCGTCAACAGGGATATTTTAGTCTTTTGCGCGTCGCGACGTCCATACCTTCAGCGTCGCGACGCCCAGCGTGAGCCGAATATGCTAATGTGCGCCAGGTCAACGGTCAACCATTTGAAGAAGTTTGACTTTGCTAAAATGCGTCGTGCCACGTGTCACCATCACAGCCGATCTGCTAACATGCGCCGTGCCACGTGTCATCATCATATGTTGCCGACACTCAGACTTGATGTTAGGTTTATTCTAGGTCCCAAGATCAAACAAGCAATGAAAATCATGTGTGAACACATCAACGGAGGTAGCGGAATACTCACATTGATCGGTTGAGATGAATCGGCAACAAACAAAATTGATTTTACCCTTGCAAAAACGCAACTGCAGTGCAGTCCACTGCCATGACAGTTTCTGATTTTGAGCTGCGAAACGGAGCTCCAAGCTTCGTCGAACGGATCCCGGCTCATGGGTGAACCTCCCTACCACCTTCGCAAGTGTCGTAAGTGTGCTAGCACTTGTGATTTTACCATAAAATCACACTCTTTGCCTCCCTTTGCTCGGCAGTTTCTAAGGAAACCAGTGAGCTTATTTCACTGCCCCTTGGGCGTGAATTGAGTGAGAAAGAGAGAAGAGAAAAAAATGTGTATTAGTTGTTAGAAAGTAAAAGCATTTTCCTTATATATTTTCTAAAAATATATTAAAGGTAAATACATAATTTTGGCTTTCAAAAGTCAATAAACAAACTTTCCAACAACTACACTATTGCAACAACTTCTATCAATCAAAGTGACAAGTTGCTTTCAATCAATCAATCAATCACATCAATCAATCACATCACTCAAAGTGACATTTGATTTGATGCTTGATGTGACGAATGATTTGACGCTTGATGTGACTTGCGTCGCCGCACTCGAATTCGAAATACGAATGCGCTCGCAATCACACTCGGGCTCGGGTTCGCTAATTCCAAATTAACGAACTTTCCGTTGCGTCGTAATTATATGATTACGCCTAGCGAATTCACTATTCACGTCGCTAACGAATTAATTCCAAATTAATTCGTTCGCCCGAATTAAAATCTAATTTTAATTCCGCGTCGAAATCTAATTTCGTTTAATATATCGAATATATTAATTCATCGATTAATTCCAAATTAATCGTTCTCTCTCTTTAGACGATATTTTATCCTAGATAAAATATCTCCGTTATTAATCCTAGATTAATTTTCTCTTTCTTCTATATAATTTAAGAGTGCGAGTTATGCGTCATCGGTGGATTATCGGGAAGCAACCCATGAGATCCCCGGATAAGTTGGCAGTAAATACGGTCGTCGGAGTATCCGAATCACGTACGTACCAAGTACTACGTTCTACCGATTTACGAGACAAGGTCGACTCCTAGCATAGCACCAAGTCTACCCAATTCTCCGGACATATCCATCTAAGAATATTCAAGATCTATATCAAGCGTAGTATACCAAGTATTGCGTATGTCGGTCCAGTATCGGATAGTCACGTGCTAGGGCTGGGGCTGGAAAAGTGTCTGCCCCGTCCGAAGCACATGTCGGATGTCTGGTAACTAGTCTCTATAATCGGATATTCATGACCTGGTCATAATATCACGATTGGATGCGCATCACTCAAGAGCACTAATACCTTATCCTGCGTGACATCATCTCCACTATGACTGGAGTGATACTTCCGTCTTGACATCACACCCAACACTCTACGATTCTCAATATACCCAGTATTGGCGTACACAGAACCGGTTAGAGTCCTAGACGACCTCAACCAAAGTATATTGATTGTCGTAAGCATTAGCGATGCAAGTCTCAGGTTAAGACCAAATACACCTACCCTGATGTCGGACTCCCACAGACACATAGTCATAATACCAATGGGATTCCGAGGGGTCTATCCAGAGCGAAGCTGTTTCCCGTACCATCGGTGAAACACGACCTCCTATCGCACTTGCATAAGTATCCAATACTTATATATATATGAGAACTATGCCGTTGTGCCCTCACAACGCACACAAGTGCAATACTAGCCTATTCCGCATTATCGACGTCCAGTCTCGATAATACTCCGGCTAGGGATATTTAATGATTAAACCTTCGGGGACTGATACTGTCTCATATCATTCTCAGTCCAGGAACTAATCATAGGGACCTCTCTTCATTTATATATCTATGGTGATCTAATCACAAACGATGAGAGTGCAATTTCCTTGTCACATAGTTAATTTGCTACAACAACACAATGATCTGTGCAAATAGTGACGCTATGGGTCATTTTTTCCAACAATCTCCCACTTGGCACATAGCCAGTCACTCGAGTGTCTAACACCTGAACTATGTACGGTTCGCTCAAATTGCTGAGAAAAGGTTTTCGTCAGCGGATTTGCATGATTATCATCCGATGCGATTTACACGATCATCACATCGCCACGATGTATGATCCGAACGAATCAGATGAATATAGAAGTATATTTCTGGATCGTCGATGAGACCTTTAATTCCTTAGTCTGTGCTGACGCCTAGCTCAGCTGCTAACAAAATTATATCTAATCTAATTAGATTTATTTTTGACCCAAAAGACTTCTATTGCTGCCTCAGCTGTAGCAATAATCCGCATTAGTTATTTATTCAGCAATAGTTATCTTGCTCGGAATATTTCCAGCTCACTGTCCCAGTGTTCAAACTTTATAGTACCGTAGTATTTAATTGTTTGGAAACTTGCAGCAGTGATCCCAGTCACTTCAAGTTCTCCTTCTCCATAGTTTAAGACAGCATCTTTAGTTCTCTGAGACACTAACAGATGTTCTTAATCTTCAATCCAGTGACTATCACTTGGATTGACCTGATCGTGACTCCATATGCTCGAAGCGTATGAGACACCAATACAAGTACATTTTAAATGTACAATTTCCCAGAAAGTGTTAACAAACTCCAAATCTATCCCAGTAGATCTTTATTCCTCGAATAAAGGTTGTTACTCCCCAGAATTCTACGGAGAATTTCTATTGAAAGAATGTCTATGAAGGCCAAGCTTTCAACAATAGTTTTATGGGAATTTCATTTCCATGAAATGACATATATTATCATTATTTTATACAGGACATTCATTGTCAGTGCGCTCCCACTAACCTCCATATATACACAAGAATTATTTCGTTTTGAGTCAAATCATAAACCATTATGATTACTTCAAAACGTCAGTTCCAAGAACCTTATGCTTGCTTCAATCCAAACATGGATCAATAACCCGCAAACCTTGTTTGTCGGTTATACAAAATCGTCAGGATGTTGTAAACATCCTCCAAAAGGTTTCCTTTTCAGGAAAGCGATTTTGATCTGTAACTGACACATTTCATAAATGAAATACGCAGTTATCAACAAGCATTTTCAAAATGGATTTACCATGGCAACAAGTAAAAGGTTGAACCGTTATTAACACAATGTTGATAATGATACCTTTCTGTCAAAAGCCCAGCTTTGTACGTTGGTATGTTGCCTTCCATGTATGTCTTCCCTGAAGACGTTTATACCAATAGGCACAATGCCTTGTGGTACAACAACTAGTATCCAAACATAGTTGTTATACATGGAATCCATTTCGGACTCATGGCACTTTGCCATAGTAGGAAGTCGATACCTTGTATCACTTCCTCAAACGTAGTCGGTTGGTATACCTCCATAAGATTGACATCTTTATGAGGTTAGATCAGAAACCCATACCCTAGGTTGTTTTCTGACTCTATCCGATCTACTAGTTTCTTGTGTATTTGAATATTAATGGTGTAAATTCATCATAGATGAAATATTTATGTTCCATTAAGGACTTCGTGCCTTGAATAGTATTACTCCGATTTTCATCGAGTATCACTATCCTCCCACTGACCACTGTATATCGGTATTCCTCTCAGGAAAAACCGCATGGTGAGCGACAATCACATTGTTCTCATGTGAGATTTACAAGTACTATACTCATGGTTTCCCTTAGGATAACCTATATTGGCACTTATCCAATTTGGGTCCTTAGTTTGGTATCATCCAAACATTATGCCTGGCATACCCAAATTATCAGGAGTGTGAAACCCTGTTTCTTTCCCGTTCATATCCAATATGAATTCTGTCAAACAGATTTTCATGGAACCTTATTCTAAATAAGTTTTGCACTGTTAATACATATCCTATTGAAGGAAACAGTAGCTCAGAGCGACTCGTAATAAACCTTATCATGTCCAACAAAATTCGGTTTTAGTTCGGACACACCGTCTAACTGACGTGTCTCGGGAGGAGTCCTCATATGAAAGAATACCATACTCTTTCATGTATGTATGAAACTTAATACTTAAGTATTTTCATTACGGTCTTACCGTGACGGTATAATACTATAGCCGATCTGTTTGTCTATTTCGTGTCGAAACTCTAAAAGTTTCCGATTTGTGTTCTTCAAAAGAAACAAATAACCATAACGTGATGCCACATCCGTTAAGGTCACGAAATATTCATGTTCACATCTAGCCTTGCTAGATATGGGCCCTCTATCTTCACAATGAATAGGGCTAACTGATTGGTGGCCCTTATACTATTACCAAGTAAATAGTATTTTAGGTGCTTTACCTAATAAACTAGATTCGTAGACTTTATTTGATTAGTCAAATCAGTCCAAGTACCCACTCTTCAAAAGTGTGGATATACGAGTCATGTTTAATTGTGTCCCAGACGACAATGCCACAAATAAGTCTCTATTGATCAAATCAATTTGAGCTATTTATTTGTCATTTTATATGTTTGAGATTTTATTTATATTCAAAATATAAATTCTGTTATTCACATCTAATGTATTTATCTCAGTATCATCTTTATATAATGAAACACTTAGTGTTCAAGAATATAAAGGTTTATCCGCAACGGATTAAACACTGATATAGAGATAATGTCTCTAGTCAATTAGTTACATTATAACAGTTCCTAATTTAAGTACATACCCGAAGGGTAGTTCCTAAACTTAGGTATCTACGGTCGAAACAGCAACTTTCGTCCCGTTTCCGATTCGCAGAGTAATCTCAGCTTGAAGTCAGTATCCTGCTCAAAGCAGATTCTGACCATCAAAACATATATTTTATGTACCACACTAAGTATTTAAAATCTAATTTCAATACTAGTAGTGAACATAACTTTGACAAATATTTTAAAGTTAGAGCCTCGCCCTTTCTTTAATTCCTTGGTGTCTGCCATATCCAAATGGTAGTTACTTTGGGATATGTCAATTATCTTTTCAATATTTCACAAACCTTTGGCCAAGCCTTGGGTTTCGGAATATTGAAACGATGTGCACCTTGTGCAACACGCCCAATTGCAAACTTTTGACTTTCACCCCTAGAATAGTCAAATCAATTCTCTAAGAATTGTTAATTGCAATTTAATACTTTTAAATCTAAAGATAGATTTATTGTCAAGTATATTAAATTAAGCACTAAAGTCATCATCACATAAATCTTCCAAAGATTTTATGCTCTACTTATTTACTTAATTATGGGCCTAGTCATAATAAGTTATTTTAAAATAAATTAACCTATATTTTATTCCCAATATGAAAATTAAATCATTTAAAATATTTAATCCAAAGATTATATATATTTTAAATATTCAACTTTTCAATTCTTTCATGATTTTAATAGTCCAACTATTTAATCAATTTAATAAGGTACTATTTATTATAATGATTACAATAATCCAATTATTTAATCAACTATAATTTTAATATTGATTACTATAATCCAATTATAAAATCAACTATCATTTTAATTCAATTATATTGATTACTATAATCCAATTATAAAATCAACTATATATTGAATGAGTTTGTATATAGTCCAACTATATATATATATTTTAAAACAACAATTTAAATATTAGTCCAACTAACATTTAAAATTACGACGAATGATATTTGTTTGAGCGCGTATGGCGAGTAATTGAACGAATATTGCAAATTCAATTCTTGCCTCCCACTATTTTTCGGCGAGCCTCTAACCCTCTGTCGAGTACTCGGGAAACCGTGTTTCCTAGTGGGCTAGGATCCCGTTAAATATCACACAATCTTGACTTTGGCCAACAAATTGTATGATAATTAACTAGGTAGATCTCGAAGATCAATTGGATCTCATCCAACTCCTAGATCCAGTAGGTGGACATCCAAGTCCGAAACATATATCTCATATATGCCTATATATCCAATATATATCCTAACCTTTTTCCTCTGAATCAACTAGGCCTTGGCTTTGGCACAACAAACCTAATGATCCTAGTCAAGCGCGGACCCATTGACCATGGAAGCTTCGTAATCAATGTCGGTGGACAAGAAGTGATCTTGACTTTGGCCAACAAACCACAACTTGGACATGACACCAATATGGAACAAAGCTTCGTGATTCAAACACATCTTCGACGGACAAGGGCTTGACTTTGGCCAACAACCCATGCCAATCTAGGATCTTGAGTAAGAATCACTCAATGGAAGGAAAAGACGCATGATATTTGATGAGGGCTTTTCGCGTGCAAATTGGCTACCAATTTAATTATCTTTGTTAAGGTCTCATCTTCATACACCCTTAAACATGCATTCTAAACACATAATAAAGCGAGTATGAAATAAAATAATAATGATATGCGGATGGATACTTTACACATTGATCCTAGATCAAATCTCTCCCTTTCTCACTCAAGCTAGCACTTGTACTACTTCTACCCGTTACACTACACTTCTAAAGAAACCTCATATACATTGAGGGGAATAGGTGAGAAGAGAATACAAAGAGAATAGAGGTGATAAGGCTGGACACGCAGGTCCAATTTAATAAATCGAATTTATTACAACAATTTCTAAAATTGCTCCACCCGACTAATATCCATCCGATATACATTATTCATTCATCAACCACGTATTCACACAAAAGCATGCTATCAATCAATCTAATCAAATTAATTAATCTGATAATTAAGTGATCATCCAATGTTCAAACAACGATTTGATTTTGCTCGAGTCAAACTCGTTTTTGCGAATAAGTACTTAAAGTACGAATTATTGAATTAAATTAAACTACATCATTAAATCCAATTTAACATGTCTTTAATACTAATTCACTATTCAATTCTAAATTAAATATTACACTTTTATTTAATGAACCTTTTACGACTTAAATTCCAAATTTAATCGCTACGGGTCTCAAAGCCCGATTAACGTCCAACGTCAATTCAATTCAAGTCCAATGGGCTTTTAATTGATTTCTTAAGGCGTGGACTTTTGGTCAACTCGGGTCAAACCGATAACCAAAGTCCAATCCGAGATTTACCCCATAATCCCATAATCAATCTTGGCCCATTAGGCCCAATTTAACTTTAAGGTTCATTAGTCGCATTTGGGCTTAACGGAAGTGGTTTTGGCCCAATTGGATCCAATCCATTTGGCCTAAACCCAACTTATACAACAAAGCCCAATAAGCCCAATAACAACTTTAATAGCCCAAATCCAATTTCAAGGCCTTAAATAATTAAATCACATAAATCCAATTTAGCAATTTAATTACCTAAAGTGTATTATATGATTAATCACCTAAATCAACATTTCCAAAACATCAAATTAGTCCAATTAATCATGCTCATAATCATCATCACATGTCCAACACATTAATGAAAATCAAACCAATTTACATGCTTCTAAGTCTCGGCCAAGGAAGGTTATTTTGTCCGATTTGAATTCAATCCGATTAATTACACAATCGACAACGTATTAACTTCCCGAATGATTTCATACGCATCCAATGTTCATAAAATCAAAAATCCAAGACAATATTAGGGCATATCCAATTCGGCCAAGGTAAGAATTTTGGGATTTTTGTTCAATTCAAAATTCAATCCAATTAATTTTAAATTAACATTATCCAACATGATTCCAACTCATCCAATGAATCAAAATCAAAAAACCAAGATTTCAAAAAAAATCCCTACACATTCGGCCAACACTTGAACTTTGGGGAAATTTGATCCAATCACAATTTCAACAAATTGATCCAATCAATCCTCAATTAAACATATATTAAGCATATCAAATCATCCAATTTCATTAAACATGCTCAAAATCAAGTTTTCCCAAATTTTAACCCTAAAAGTTCATGCTTGAACTAAGGCTCTTGATGCCATTGTTAGGTTTATTCTAGGTCCCAAGATCAAACAAGCAATGAAAATCATGTGTGAACACATCAACGGAGGTAGCGGAATACTCACATTGATCGGTTGAGACGAATCGGCAACAAACAAAATTGATTTTACCCTTGCAAAAACGCAACTGCAGTGCAGTCCACTGCCATGACAGTTTCTGATTTTGAGCTGCGAAACGGAGCTCCAAGCTTCGTCGAACGGATCCCGGCTCATGGGTGAACCTCCCTACCACCTTCGCAAGTGTCGTAAGTGTGCTAGCACTTGTGATTTTACCATAAAATCACACTCTTTGCCTCCCTTTGCTCGGCAGTTTCTAAGGAAACCAGTGAGCTTATTTCACTGCCCCTTGGGCGTGAATTGAGTGAGAAAGAGAGAAGAGAAAAAAAATGTGTATTAGTTGTTAGAAAGTAAAAGCATTTTCCTTATATATTTTCTAAAAATATATTAAAGGTAAATACATAATTTTGGCTTTCAAAATCAATAAACAAACTTTCCAACAACTACACTATTGCAACAACTTCTATCAATCAAAGTGACAAGTTGCTTTCAATCAATCAATCAATCACATCAATCAATCACATCACTCAAAGTGACATTTGATTTGATGCTTGATGTGACGAATGATTTGACGCTTGATGTGACTTGCGTCGCCGCACTCGAATTCGAAATACGAATGCGCTCGCAATCACACTCGGGCTCGGGTTCGCTAATTCCAAATTAACGAACTTTCCGTTGCGTCGTAATTATATGATTACGCCTAGCGAATTCACTATTCACGTCGCTAACGAATTAATTCCAAATTAATTCGTTCGCCCGAATTAAAATCTAATTTTAATTCCGCGTCGAAATCTAATTTCGTTTAATATATCGAATATATTAATTCATCGATTAATTCCAAATTAATCGTTCTCTCTCTTTAGACGATATTTTATCCTAGATAAAATATCTCCGTTATTAATCCTAGATTAATTTTCTCTTTCTTCTATATAATTTAAGAGTGCGAGTTATGCGTCATCGGTGGATTATCGGGAAGCAACCCATGAGATCCCCGGATAAGTTGGCAGTAAATACGGTCGTCGGAGTATCCGAATCACGTACGTACCAAGTACTACGTTCTACCGATTTACGAGACAATGTCGACTCCTAGCATAGCACCAAGTCTACCCAATTCTCCGGACATATCCATCTAAGAATATTCAAGATCTATATCAAGCGTAGTATACCAAGTATTGCGTATGTCGGTCCAGTATCGGATAGTCACGTGCTAGGGCTGGGGCTGGATAAGTGTCTGCCCCGTCCGAAGCACATGTCGGATGTCTGGTAACTAGTCTCTATAATCGGATATTCATGACCTGGTCATAATATCACGATTGGATGCGCATCACTCAAGAGCACTAATACCTTATCCTGCGTGACATCATCTCCACTATGACTGGAGTGATACTTCCGTCTTGACATCACACCCAACACTATACGATTCTCAATATACCCAGTATTGGCGTACACAGAACCGGTTAGAGTCCTAGACGACCTCAACCAAAGTATATTGATTGTCGTAAGCATTAGCGATGCAAGTCTCAGGTTAAGACCAAATACACCTACCCTGATGTCGGACTCCCACAGACACATAGTCATAATACCAATGGGATTCCGAGGGGTCTATCCAGAGCGAAGCTGTTTCCCGTACCATCGGTGAAACACGACCTCCTATCGCACTTGCATAAGTATCCAATACTTATATATATATGAGAACTATGCCGTTGTGCCCTCACAACGCACACAAGTGCAATACTAGCCTATTCCGCATTATCGACGTCCAGTCTCGATAATACTCCGGCTAGGGATATTTAATGATTAAACCTTCGGGGACTGATACTGTCTCATATCATTCTCAGTCCAGGAACTAATCATAGGGACCTCTCTTCATTTATATATCTATGGTGATCTAATCACAACGATGAGAGTGCAATTTCCTTGTCACATAGTTAATTTGCTACAACAACACAATGATCTGTGCAAATAGTGACGCTATGGGTCATTTTGTCCAACACTTGACACGTGTCGCCTCGTCATCAGCCACATCATCGGTCAAAGAGTCAACTTCGCCATGTGTCACGCCACGTCATCAGCACGTCACAAGGTCAACCAGTCAATTTGCCACTTCAGCCTCAGCCAATCAGAATGTGACACGTGTCGACACGTGTCGCAATCCTATTGTGCCGACAGTTGATCTCAGCCGTCATCGCCACGTCATCGCCACGTCATCGCCATGTCAGCATGATGTCATCATGACGTCATCACAATAATTGAGAGATAGCCGCCTTGTCACGTGTCGCGTGAACAGTCAGCCGCCTTGCTACGTGTCGTCTCCTCATCGTGCCACGTCGACAAATCCAGCGTCGCGACGCGCGAACAGTGGAAATTTTTCC
>SKCR01034515.1:0-147460 GCA_019454045.1 Zanthoxylum bungeanum
TAGGGAAGTAATGAAGCACAATATTCACGAGTTAATAATTGATTTTCTAATATAATGGGTAATACATTAGGCTTGTTTATTGAATCTTAATCTTAATGTTTCTTATTGCCTGATCACCAATAAGATTGATGTGGTAAACTTAAAATGAACTTGACGAAGGGATTTTAGGTTTCAGCCTTAGATTCAATATCTCGCGATCTCACTTTTTGGGAGATTTCCTTCCAGAATAGACATATACTTGTCGGGCGTGGGTAGCCATAATTGGAACTTGATCTAAATGAATTCGAAGTTTCTTGGTTAACATAAACATATAGTTAATTGGGTTACTTTGGGTGTTTGCATCTGACCATCGACATAGGCTTTTGCATATCTTCGTGTTCCAGGTTAACAACTGATTTATTACACATGTATAAGAGAATCAATTCATCATTAGAATAATAATGTATGGAGTTACAACCCTATATGTTGTGTCTTTTGTTATTTTCCTTTGTATTTTCTTTTGTGTTTTTATTTATTTATTTAGCAAATCCACATTCAACCAACAAATCAGTAATCATTCCCTTCTCACCCCAATTAGATACCTGTAAATAAATAGAATCAATAATTAATAACAACAGTAGAAATTAAGTTCTCGTGGGATCAAAATTTTTATACTATTTGAGCGATACGTGTGTGTAATTTCACCGATCAAGTTTTTGGCGTTGTTGCCGGGGACTTATTTTTCTTGTGTTATTAATTTTGAAGCTATTTACTTTACTTGTATCTAATTTTCTTTATTTTTATTTTTATCTTATCATTTTTATTTATTTCTTTTCTTTCAGGTTGTTAAAAATGGACTATTATTGGGCGATGGAAGCATGATGAGCTTTAAGAGGTGAAGATACACCCTATATCAGGGAGACACAGTCTGGTTTTCTGAGGCCTGTTTTCCAGCCCAACAACTATCAGTGGATGTCAGAGAGAAATAACACAACATTTGCTCAAACATTTCAAAGCAGAATAATAAGATGTGGGGTATGTGATGGTGACCACCTTAGTGATTATTGCACGTTTAACTACAATTCGAGGTGGCAGAGTTACCAGAGACCTTCATACAAAGAACTCACATATTTCACCGAATCTTATTCTCCATCTTATCCACCATCAACTTATGATCTTCATCAAGAACCAGAACCATCAGAGATAAGATAGTTGATGCACATGCTCAAGAAACGAGAAGCTAAACTTGATGCAATGCTTCTGAGTCAAATAGAAACCTTACAGAGGCAGACATATCAATTGAGACAATTAATAGAAAACCAGAGCTACCTACCTCACAGAGCAATTTTAGATGACACTGATGAAGCATTCAAGTACCTAGAGTTTCATTATGACACCTTAACAGGTGAGGAGGCTGAGGTCGAGGTATCAGTTCAGGAGCCCGAACAAGCAGAATCTCAATTTGATCTGGATAATTATCAGTTCGTTGATTGCATCTGTGAGAAACAAGCAGGAGAGCTACCTGAATCGTTCATACTAACCACAGAGGATAAAGGCCTACAAATAGACATATCTTTACATCCTTAGGTTGAAACTTATGGAGCATGCATTACGCAGATGTCGGATGAAGAGTTGAATGCAGAAATGTTAAAATACATCTTTGAAGAAATGGTGGAACAAGATGCAAGGCAAATACAAGAGCAAATGTGTGACTATGTTGAAAATCTCATGACACCAGATGATACATCACAGTAGTGGGGAGTACATATCAAAGACACCGCCCAGAAGCTTGACAGAATGGAACTCTCATTTCAAGTCAAGCACCATACGAGACCTCCTGATTCATTTTCTTTTCTTTCAGGAACCACTGATGTGATAAAGTTTAAGAATGTGGCATGGGCATTAAGTCGAACAAAATTCTTTTGGACACCTCTTCGTTGGAATAGACCCTTCAAAAGCAATGCTCATGGGATCGTCCTCAATTGGACGTCCAAAACCACACTGAAGCCTCCTTGAAGGAAAGTCTTCAGTCACGTCTGGATGAAGACGATAAATTTAACGCTAACAGAGAAGCAACCTATGTAAAATTTTTTATTTTTATTTTTATTTTCATATTTTATGTCCACATGTTGTAGCATTTTTAATTTTGTGTGTTATTTTTGTAAGAAAAAGCACAAACGGAGCACTTAAGGCAAATCAAACCAGTGAAAACAAGGTTATCACGGAATAAAATTTGAGAAAATTGCGAAGATAAAAATCCAATTCATCAGAGATGGCTGAGTAAAGAGTCAACTTTTGAGACGCATCTTAGTGGATATGTTCGCCGAAGAATTCACATTTTTTACCAAAAAAGGTGAAATCCCTAAATTTTTAGGGTTACGCGTCTCGACGCAGAATACTCTATGTGTCGCGACGCGTACGCGATTAGATGTCTTCAACCAGCAGCCGCGTCTCATTTCCACTCACTTCCTCTCTCAAATTCCCTCAATTTCTCTCAATATATCTCATTTTCTTCTCTAAAACCACTGAAAATATCTCCCGATAGATCACCTATACTCCATTTCCAACTTCAACTATATATCTTCAACACTCATTCTTACCCACTCCCTCTACTCACCATCCTCAAAATCGCTCCCTCCATTGCGCGAAGGACCATCTCTGATTTTGAGGTTTTCTCTTTCTTTGTTGTTTCAATTTTTCGTTTATCACTTTTATTTTGCGAATTTGTGAGTTGTTGTTGTGGTAAATTTTTGTGTTTGTGGTTGCTGTTGAATTCGTAGATTGGGGGCGAAGAACTTGGAGAATTTTTTAGATTTACAGTGTGTAGGTGTGTTGTTTGTAGTTAAATTTTTGTTAGACTTTGCAGTTTTTAGGTTTGTATTTGTTGTGAAATTTTTGTAGAATTGAGGGCGAAGAACTTGGTTGAATTTGTGATAAAATTTTGAGTTGTGGTTGTTAAGAAAAATCGTAGATTTGGGGGTGAAGGAAAGTTTTGTGGTTTTTGTGATGTTTTGTGTTACTTTAAGGTGATAATTGAAATTACTTGAAAATTAAGGGAGACTCTGCCAAAATTTTCAAAAATGGCCCCTAAAAGAACGCGAACCTCAGCGACTGCTGGATCGAGTTACGATGCCACAAAATGTGTGTTGGAAGCCGCTGAGCGTCGATATGAAAAGGAGCAATCATAGAGAGGGGATTCGAACTTAAACCCAGGCAGTTTCCCCAAATTGAAAGAATTATCACCGCCCGAAACTGGTACAAGCTATGCCAGATGGTGGCATTTGATCAATCCACGATCAACAGGTTTTATAGGTTGCCAGATATAGAGGGAGATGAATACACGAAAACTATTGATCACCACGACCTAGATCATATAACTAGAATAATATGCATCTCCAATGATGTCTGAGATATCAACAATAGTGGGGAATATGTCAAAATGAGTTCTAGGTATCTCAAACCTGATGCTCGAGTGTGGTTTCACTTCTTAACCCGCACCCATTTACCTAGTACCCATATAACCAATGTCACCAAGGAACGAATGATTCTGCTTTACTCTTTGCTTGAAGGACATACCATTGACATAGATGGGCTGATATCTAGCAATATTGTTTGGGCAGCACACTCTGCACAGACTGGACTTTTATATTGCAGTCTTATCACTAACCTCGTGCAGCAGCTGGGGTGCCCATAGACCGTAGAGAAGAATCAATACAGGCCACCACTTACATCAAGAATTGTTCAAAAACTGAGAGCAGAGAGAACCCCAACACAGGCCAGTTCATTTCCAGCACCTGCAACACCATAATAGCAACCTTAACCTGCACGGAGATCATCACGGCTACGGTTCATGTCACAACGCTTAGATCGAATGGAATCTCACATTGATTTCATGGTACAAGACAGTATGGACACGAGCAACTGCTTCAACAAATGGATCGCCATCTCAACATGAGTGATGAACATATTCCTGTATTCCATGACCTTCAGGAGGACGACAGTGACGATGACGATGAGACTGAGGATTGACTAAACCAAGGTAACATTGTTCCCTCATCTGTTTTTTTTGTTTTCTAACGCATTGGGGACAATGCTAGATTTTGGTTTGGGGGTGAGGTTGTTTATGTTTATTGCTTGCTCCGTTATGTGTTTCTTGCATGTTTTGTTTGATGCATGTTTTAATTTTTTGCATGTTATGTTTGTTACTAAAATTGAAAAAAAAAAGAGTCTAATGATGAAATTGTTTGTCTTAGTAAAAAGTTCTGAGAAAAGATAAATGCTAATTTCACTTTTATCCTACACTTTGAGCATAATATCTAGGCCAGGCTCATACGCACTAGAAAATAGTTATGTAGCAGTGAGATAATAAGGAATTGACAAAATGACTAGTTTAAATAATCGATGGATGATGAATGACCATTTGCCTAAATATCTGTTTCTGCCTACATTTATTTATGATGTGTGGTATGATGATGATGATAAAAAAAATGATGAATAAAAACTGACCAAGCTTTTACTTAGTAACCGGGCATCTTGCCTAGCCAGCAGTGACTGTACGCGTCAAACGGTACAACTTGAGTTAGTTGATAAAATAAGCTTATACTCAGTAACATGACATATTGCCTCAGTAAGCAGTGATCATTCGCGTCAAACGATAGAGCTTTAAAAAAAAAATCATACCACACTTTACGCATATTGTAGCAGACAAAACAATTTTAGATAGTCAGGTTGGTTTGACCCATCAACTACTGAGAATTGAGACAAACTCACATAGTTAATAACTTATAATCGAAGCTGTTTGCAAAGCTATTCACACACACACAGTTAGAGTCTGATTTAGATACTTGTTCAAAGGAATGAATTTTAGTTGTAGTATGCATTTTGAACGTTCCTTTAACTTTGTTACTAGACATTCTGTGAGGACATTGTATATATAGCTATTATTTTCGTTTAATTTCTTTCTTTCTTTTGTTTTTATGTGTGATTACATGTGCATGATTAACGTTTGTGGGTATCGTCACTGTAAGCCCTCATGAGACTATAACTCGTCCACTAGGGACACCTATAGTTATTTATTTCATTTTGTTCTGTTTGTTTTGCTCGAGGACTAGCAAAATATTAGGTTTTGGGTGTGATGAGCGGAAAATATATCTATATTTACCGTCCATTTGACCTAATATTTTCTATGGTTTCTCAGGTTTCATGAACGTTTTAATGTGTTTTTATTTATTTTGTAGATAAATAAAGTTTTGGGACTCAATGGAATCAACTTGGGGCTAAAACGATGAAAAACAGAAAAAAAATGGCAAAATAGGAAATTTAATGTTCACGAGTCGCGACGAGCACACTTCTCTCCACCGCGATGCACCTAAATTATACAGCCTGCCGACACATGTCATCACTTGCGTCATCACTGTTCACGCATCGCGACGCGCATGACTTTCTACGTTGCGACGCACCGACAAACCCGTACCACGTGTCAATATCTCAGCAAACCGTGAACACGTGTCATCAATCCACGCGCTGTTGGGTTTCTAGGTTAGTCCCAAGAACTAATTTCAAGCAAGAAACATGTGTGAATACTACAAAGAAGCATGGCGGAATCATACTTACATTGATCGGCTTTTGCGAAGCGAGGAACAACAAAAACTTCAAGCTTTCCTTTCATGGTGCTCTCGGCATTTGCTCCATTTTTGTGCTCCAAAAATTCGGCCATGGTGGTCCTACAAGCTCCAAGCTTTGGATGTGATTCCATGCCCATAGATGAGTTTCCCTATCACCTTCGTAAGACTCTGGAAGTGTGCTAGCACTTTTGAAATTTTGCCACAAAATTTCTACAATTGCTTCTCCTTGCTCACGGCATTTGCCAAAAATTGAGAGGAAAAAGGCCCTTGGCCGAGAGTGTGAAGAGAGGAGAGGGGAGAATGAGTTGTGTTAGGTTTTTGTGGATTGTGTATCTATTACACTAAAAAATCAAAAGTCAAATAACAAAAATCAAATAAATGGTAAATGGCTTTTAATCCATCCAACCACCACCATCAATCAATAGTGACATGTTGTCAATCACTCAAAGTGACTGGACATCACATCAATCAAAGTGACTAATGATTTGACGCTTGATGTGACTTATGGGCCGCACTTGAATTCGAAATGCGAGTGCGCCCGCAAACACTCCCGGGCTCGGGTTCGCTAATTCCGAATTAACGAATTTTCCGTTGCGACGTAATTAAATCAAATTTAATTAAATAATTATGCCTAGCAAAATTACTATTCACATCGCTAGCGAATTAATTCTAAATTAACTCGTTCGCTCGAATTAAAATCTAATTTTAATTCAACGTCAAAATCCAATTTCGTATAATATATCGAATATATTATTTTATCGATTAATTCCAAATTAATCGTTCTCTCTCTTTAAATAATATTTTATCCCCGATAAAATATCTCCGCAATTAATCCCATATTAATTTTCTCTCTCTTATAATTAATCCCAGATTATTAAAGTGTGAGTCATACGTCATCGGTGAATCTTTGGGAAGCGACCCATGATATCCCCGGATATGTTGGCAGTAAATCCGGTCGTCGGACTATCCGAACACGTACGTACCTAGTACTACGTTTTTACCGATTTACAAGACATGGTTGGCTTCTAGCAAAGCACCGTGCCTACCCAATTCTCCAGAAATATTCTTACTGGAATATGTGATCTATATCAGGCGTAGTATACGTAGTATTGCGTATTACGATCCAGCATCGAATGTCACGTGCAAGGTCTGGGGCTGGAATTGTGTCTGCCCCGTACGAAGCACATATCGTATCTCTGGTAACTAGTCTCTATAATTGGATAATCATGACCTAGTCATATTATCCCGATGACTGCAGTACATAAGAGCACCAGTTCCGTATCCTACGTGATCATCATCTCCACTATGACTGGAGTGATACTTCCGTCTTGACATCACACCCAATACACTACGATTCTCAATATACCCATAAGAGGCGTACATAGAACCTGTTAAAGCCCTGGACGACCAAAACCAAAGTAGATTGATTGTCGCAAGTATTAGCGGTGCAAGTCTCAGGTTAAGACCAAATACACCTACCCTGATTCGGACTTCCATATACACATAGTCATACTACCAATGGAATTCTGAGGGGTCTATCCAGAGTGAAGATGTTCCCGCACCATCGGTAAACAAAACCTCCTATTACACTTGCACGAGTATCCAATACCCAAATATATGAGAACTATGTCGTTATGCTCCCACAACGCACACAAGTGTAATACTAGTCTTTTACGCATTATCGATGTTCAATCTCGATAATACTCTGACTAGGGATATTTAATGATTAAACCTTCGTGGATTGATACTGTCTCATATCATCTCAATCCGGAACTAATCATATGGACCTTCTATCTTTTATACATCTTGGTAATCTAATTACAAATGATAAAAAGGAAATTTCCTTTGTCACATAGTTAATTTGTACAACAACACCATGATCTGTACAAATAGTGATGCTATGGGTCATAATTGTCCAATAATCTCCCACTTGGCCTATAGCCAATCACTCAAGTGTCCCACACCCGAACTATGTACGGTTCGCTCAAACTTCTGCTGAGGAAAGGCTTTCATCAGCGGATTTGCAAGGTTATCATCTGATGTGATTTATTCGATCATCACATCGCCACGATGTATGATCCGAACGAATCAGATGAATATTTGAAGTATATATCTGGATCGTTGATGAGACCATTAATTCTTTAGCCTATGATGTAGCCTAGCTCAGCTGCTAAAAGAAATACTCCTAATCTAAATAGGATTATTATCGATCCAAAAGGCTTCTATTGCTGCCTCAGCTGCAGCAATAATCCACTTTTGTTGTTATTCGGTAACCGTATCTTACTTGGAAGATATCCAGCTCACTGTTCCGTTATTCAAACTGTATAGTACCTTTGTTACGACTTGTAGTCGTTTTTGTCGGTTAGGAAACTTGCAGCAGTGAACCCAGTCACTTCAAGTTCTCATTCTCCATAGTATAAGACAGCATCCTTAGATCATCTAAGATACTAAAGGATGTTCTTAACATCAATCCAATGAATGTCACTTGGATTGGCCCGATTGTGACTCCATATGCTCAAAGCATATGAGACACCAGGTCGCGTACATTTATTTCAATGTACGAGTTCTCGGAGAGTATTAACAACTTTAAATCTATCCCAGTGATCTTTATTCCTAGAATAAAGGTTGTTTCTCCCAAGAATTCTACGGAGAATTTTTCATGAAAGCAAAGCTTTCACCGACTGTAATTATGGGAATATCATTTCTAAGAAATGACATATCATCATTATTTAGGACATTCACTATCAGTGCGCTCCCACTAACCTCCTTATATACACAAGAATCATTTTATTTTGAATTAAATCATATACCATCATGATTACATCAAAACGACAATTCCAAGAACTTTACGATTGCTTCAATCCATCCATGGATCGAATTAACTCATAAACCTTGTTTGCTCGTTTTAGTACGATAAAACCGTCAGGATGTTGTAAACATCCTCCAAAACGTTTCCTTTTAAGGAAAACGATTTTGACGTTCAGCTGCCATATTTCATAAATGAAACATGCAACATCAACAAGCATTATCCAAATGGATTTAACCATGGTAACATGTAAAAAGTTTCATTGTAATCGACTCAATGTTGATAACGATACCTTTTTCGCTACAAGCCCAGCTTAGTACGTTGGTATGTTGCCTTCTATGTATGTCTTCCTTGAAGACTAATATAGTACCAATAGGCACAATGTCTTCCTGTACAACAACCAGTGTCCAAACTTGGTTGGTATACATGGAATCCATTTCGGACATCATGGCACTTTGCCATAATAGGGAGTCGATACCTTGTATCACTTCCTCATACGTAGTCAGTTCGTATTCCTCAATAAGATTGACATCTTAATGAGGTGAGATCAGAAACCCATCCCCTAGGTTGTTTTCTGACTCTCTCCGACTTACGTGGTTCTTGTGTATTCGAAGATTATTGGTATAGTTTCATCCTTGATGAACTATTTGTGTTCCATTAAGGAATCGGTGCCTGGAATAGTATTACTCCGATTTTCATCGAGTTTTACTTTCCTCCCACTTACCACTGCATATCGGTATTCCTCTTAGGAAAACCGCATGGTGAGCAACAATTAAATTATTCTCTAGTGAGTTGTATAAGTACTATACTTTGGTTTCCCTAGGATAACCCACAAATTAGGCACTTATCCGATTTGGGTTTTAGTTTGGTATCATCCAAACATATGCCCAGCATTCCCAAATCTCCAGGAATGAGAAACCCGATTTCTTTCCTGTTCATATCTAATATGAAATCTGTCAAACAGATTTTTATGGAACCGTATTCAAAATAAGTTCTGCACTGTCTAATGCGTATCCTTTGAAGGAAATGGTAGCTCAGAGCGACTCATGATTAACCTTATCATGTCCAACAAAATTCAGTTTCTCCATTCGGATACATCGTCAAATTGACGTGTTCCGGGAGTAGTCCTCATTGAAAGAATACTATACTCTTTCAAGTATATGAGAAACTTATTGCTTAAGTATTTTCCATCATGGTCTAACCGTGACGGTTTTAATACTTTAGCCGATCTGTTTGACTATTTCGTGTCGAAACTCTTTGATGTCATCAAAAGTTTCCGATCCGTGTTTCAATAGAAACACATAACCATAACGCGATGCCACATCCGTGTAGGTCACGAAATATTCATATCCACATCTAGCCTAGCTAGATATGGGCCCACTTACGTCACTATGAACGAGGGCTAAAAAATCGGTGGCACTTGTACTTTTACCAAGTAAAAGGTATTACGGGCACTTTGCCTAATAAACTAGATTCGTAGACATTATTTGAATAGAATCAAATCCGTCCTAGTATTCACTCTTCAAAAGTGTGGATATACGAGTCTTGTTTAATTGTGTCCCAGACAACAATGCCACTTTTAAGTTTCAACTGATTAAATCAGTTTGAACTATTTGTTTGTCATATCATACATTTGAGATTTATTTATATTCAAAATATAAATACTGTTATTCACATCTAATGTGCTTATCTCAATATCATCTTTATAAAATAAAACACTTTAGTGTTCTAGAATATAAAGGTATATCCGTAACTGATTATACTCTGATATAGAGATAATATTTCTAGTCAAACTAGTTACATTGTAACAGTTTCCTAATTTAAGTACACACCCGAAGGGTAGTTCCTAGACTTAGGTATCTACGGTTAAAACAGTGACTTTCGTCCCGTTTCCGATTCGCAGATCAATCTCATCTGAAGTCAGTATCCTGTTTGTCAGCAGATTCTGCACATCAGTACATATTTAAAACTTTTAAAAATACACCAATGCTCAATTACCATTGGTTATACCAATTTCTTATGCGCGGGGCACCGATCCGACCCTAGGGTCCCACAACCGCCCCAACAGCAAGTCATGCATATTGTGACTCAATAATATAAGAGAAGATATAGCTTTATTATTATTAATTGCATTGCTCCTGGGCTCTTGTGATTAATTAGCCTCCCTGAAAAACGTTATTGATTTTTTTTTTATTTTGGATTTAAATTAAATCAAAAGAACACAACCCTTCAATTTAACTTAAAAGACATCAACACTGCCTCAACACTAACTATTTCTAACTGTCTATATAAATAGAACAGTATGTATTCGAAGAAAAAACTTTCAATGAAAATCGTTCATATTACTTCTGATCTTTGTAAAAATGAAATACAAAAAGATATCAAGTAGATTCGCCAGGGGTCGATTTTCAGTGCAGAATTTTGACTTCCAGATTTTTGAATCCTGGTGGCAGACGTCCGTCAAACTACAAGCACAAGAGTAGGGGCGAAATTCTGCTATAAGACATAGCATTACGCTAGCCTCAATCTATAAAATCGGATTGCTATTTTGTTGTTTGATCACTTGTATTGTAAGTTTCCAATTGATTTTATATTGATTACTTGTCTATAATATCACTGGTTTTGGATTGTATTTTATTTTAAAGGTTCTGTTTCAATAAAATATTTTAAATTCGTTGATTGTTCTTCAACAATTTTAAAAATATTTAAGGATTTTTTTTAAAAAAAAATATTTCAGTGGTTGCTGCGTTGCAGGGCAGCATGTGTTGTTGCGCATCATGTGCTCCTTGAGCAAGCAGCTTGCTTGCGCAGGCAAGTTGCGCATGTAGCATACAAAATCTAGGCGCACACCACGTACAAGACCCGATTTTCTTTCGTTTCGATTTTTTCAGACTCCGATTCATCTCGGTTTTTTAAGATACACTCGTAATAGAATATAGTATTTTAAAACTTTTAAAAATACACCAATGCTCAATTACCATGGGTTAGACCAATTTCCTCTGCGTGGGGTACCGATCCAACTCTAGTGGTCCCACAACTGCCCCAACAGCAAGTCATAGATATTGTGACTCAACAATATAAGAGAAAATATAGCTTTATTATTATTAATTGCATTGCTCTTGGGCTCTTGTGATTAATTAGTCTCCCTGAAAAACATTTTTGTTTTTGTTTATTTTGGATTTAAATTAAATCAAAAGAACACAACCCTTCAATTTAACTTAAAAGACATCAACACTGCCTCAACACTAACTATTTCTAACTGTCTATATAAATAGAACAGTATGTATTCGAAGAAAAAAATTTCAATGAAAATCGTTCATATTACTTCTAATCTTTGTAAAAACGAAATACAAAAAGATATCAAGTAGATTCGCCAGGGGTCGATTTTCAGTGCAGAATTTCGACTTCCAGATTTTTGAATCCTGGTGGCAGACGTCCGTCGAACTACAAGCACAAGAGTAGGGGTGAAATTCTCCTATAGGACATAGCATTACGCTAGCCTCAATCTATAAAATCGGATTGCTATTTTGTTGTTTGATCACTTGTATTGTAAGTTTCCTGTTGATTTGATATTGATTACTTGTCTATAATATCACTGGTTTTGGATTGTATTTTATTTTAAAGGTTTTGTTTCAATAAAATATTTTAAATTCGTTGATTTTCTTCAACAATTTTGAAAATATTTAAGGATTTTTTTTTAAAAAAATATTTCAGTGGTTGCTGCGTTGCAGGGCAGCATGTGTTGTTGCGCATCATGTGCTCCTTGAGAAAGCAGCTTGCTTGCGCAGGCAAGCTGCGCATGTAGCATACAAAATCTAGGCGCACACCACGTACAAGACCTGATTTTCTTTCGTTTCGATTTTTTAGGACTCCGATTCATCTCGTTTTTTTCCGATACACTCGTAAAAGAATATAGTATTTTAAAACTTTTAAAAATACACCAATGCTCAATTACCATGGGTTAGACCAATTTCCTCTATGCGGGGCACCGATCCGACCCTATAGGTCCCACAACCGCCCCAACATCAAGTCATACATATTGTGACTCAACAATATAAGAGAAGATATAGCTTTATTATTATTAATTGCATTGCTCTTGGGCTCTTGTGATTAATTAGCCTCCCTGAAAAATATTTTTGTTTTTGTTTATTTTGGATTTAAATTAAATCAAAAGAACACAACCCTTCAATTCAACTGAAAAGACATCATCACTGCCTCAACACTAACTATTTCTAACTGTCTATATAATTAGAACAATATGTATTCAAAGAAAAAACTTTCAATGAAAAACGTTCATATTACTTCTGATCTTTGTAAAAATGAAATACAAAAGATATCAAGTAGATTCGCCAGGGGTCGATTTTCAATGCAGAATTTCGTCTTCCAGATTTTTGAATCCTGGTGGCAGACGTCCGTCGAACTACAAGCACAAGAGTAGGGAGAAATTCTGCTATAGAACATAGCATTACGCTAGCCTCAATCTATAAAATCGGATTGCTATTTTGTTGTTGATCACTTGTATTGTAAGTTTCCTGTTGATTTGATATTGATTACTTGTCTATAATATCACTGGTTTTGGATTGTATTTTATTTTAAAGGTTCTGTTTCAAAAAGATATTTTAAATTCGTTGATTGTTCTTCAACAATTTTAAAAATATTTAAGGATTTTTTTAAAAAAAAATATTTCAGTGGTTGCTGCGTTGCAGGGCAGCATGTGTTGCGGCGCATCATGTGCTCCTTGAGCAAGCAGCTTGCTTGCGCAGGCAAGCTGCGCATGTAGCATACACAATCTAGGCGCACACCACGTACTACAAGACCCGATTTTCTTTCGTTTCAGTTTTTCGGACTCCGATTCATCTCGATTTTTTCCGATACACTCGTAATAGAATATAGTATTCTAAAAATTTTAAAAATACACCAATGCTCAATTACCATGGGTTAGACCAATTTCCTCTGCGTGGGGTACCGATCCGACCCTAGTGGTCCCACAACTGCCCCACCAACAACAAGACATATATATTGTGACTCAATAATATAAGAGAAGATATAGATTTATTATTATTAATTGCATTGCTCTTGGTCTCTTGTGATTAATTAGCCTCCCTGAAAAAAAAAAATTTGGTTTTTGTTTATTTTGGATTTAAATTAAATCAAAAGAACACAACCCTTCAGTTCAACTAAAAAGACATCAACACTGCATCAACAATAACTATTTCTAACTGTCTATATAAATAGAACAGTTTGTATTCAAAGAAACAACTTTCTATGAAAAATGGTCAAATTACTTATGATCTTTGTAAAAACGAAATACAAAAAGATATCAAGTAGATTCGCTATTGGTTGATTTTCAGTGCAGAATTTCGACTTCCAGATTGTTGAATCCTGGTGGCAGACGTCAGTCGAATTACGCACAAGAGTAGAGGCGAAATTCTGCTATATGACATAGCATTACGCTAGCTTCAATCTATAAAAGTCGGATTACTGTTTTGTTGTTTGATCACTTGTATTGTAAGTTTCATGTTGATTTGATATTTATTACTTGTCTATAATATCACTGGTTTTGGTTTGTATTTTATTTGAAAGGTTCTGTTTCAAAAAAATATTTTAAATTCGTTGATTGTTCTTCAACAATTTTAAAAATATTTAAGGATTTTTTTTTAAAAAAAATATTTCAGTGGTTACTGCGTTGCAGGGCAGCATGTGTTGCGGCGCATCATGTGCTCCTTGAGCAAGCAGCTTGCTTGCGCAGGCAAGCTGCACATGTAGCATACACAATCTAGGCGCACACCAAGTATAAGACCCGATTTTCTTTCGTTTCGGTTTTTTCGGACTCCGATTCATCTCGGTTTTTTCCGATACACTCGTAATAGAATATAGTATTTTAAAACTTTTAAAAATACACCAATGCTCAATTACCATGGGTTAGACCAATTTCCTCTGGGTGGGGCACCGATCCGACCCTAGGGGTCCCACAACTGCCCCAACAGCAAGTCATACATATTGTGACTCAATAATATAAGAGAAGATATAGATTTATTATTATTAATTGCATTGCTATTGGTCTCTTGTGATTAATTAGCCTCCCTGAAAAATATTTTTGGTTTTTGTTTATTTTGGATTTAAATTAAATCAAAAGAACACAACCCTTCAGTTCAACTGAAAAGACATCAACACTGCATCAACACTAACTGTTTCTAACTGTCTATATAAATAGAACATTATGTATTCGAAGAAAAAACTTTCTATGAAAAATGTTCATATTACTTCTGATCTTTGTAAAAATGAAATACAAAAAGATATCAAGTAGATTCGCAAGGGGTCGATTTTCAGTGCAGAATTTCGACTTCCAGATTGTTGAATCCTGGTGGCAGACGTCCGTCGAACTACAAGCACAAGAGTACGGATGAAATTCTGCTATAGGACATAGCATTACGCTAGAATCAATCTATAAAAGTCGGATTGCTATTTTGTTGTTTGATCTCTTTATTGTAAGTTTCCTATTGATTTGATATTGATTACTTGTATATAATATCACTGGTTTTTGTTATGTTTCAATAAAATTTTTAAATTCGTTGATTGTTCTTCAATAATTTTAAAAGTATTTAAGGATTTTTTTAAAAAAAAATATTTCAGTGGCTGCTGCGTTGCAGGGAGGCATGTGTTGTGGCGCATCATGTGCTCCTTGAGTAAGCAGCTTGCATGCGCAGGCAAGCTGCGCATGTAGCATAAGCAATCTAGGCGCGCACCACGTACAAGACCTGATTTTCTTTCGTTTCGATTTTTCGGACTCCAATTCATCTCAGTTTTTTCCGATACACTTGTAATAGAATATAGTATTTTAAAAATTTTAAAAATACACCAATGCTCAATTACCATGGGTTAGACCAATTTCCTCTTCGCGGGGCACCGATGCGACCCTAGGGGTCCCACAACTGCCCCAACAGGAAGTCATAATATTGTGACTCAGAAGTAAGAGAAGATAGATATTTATTATTATTAATTGTATTGCTCTTGGTCTCGTGTGATTAATTAGCTCCCTGAAAAATTGTTTTTTTTTTTTTTTTATTTAATTAATAAAAGAACACACCCATCAATTCAACTGAAAAGACATCAACACTGCATCAACACTAACTGTTTCTATCTGTCTATATAAATAGAACATTATGTATTCGAAGAAAAAACTTTCTATGAAAAATGTTCATATTACTTCTGATCTTTGTAAAAATGAAATACTAAAAGATATCAAGTAGATTCGTCAGGGGTCGATTTCCAGCGCATGATTTCGACTTCCAGATTGTTGAATCCTGGTGGCAGACGTCCGTCGAACTACAAGCACAAGAGTAGGGGTGAAATTCTGCTATAGGACATAGCATTACGCTAGCCTCAATCTATAAAAGTCGGATTGCTGTTTTGTTGTTTGATCACTTGTATTGTAAGTTTCATGTTGATTTGATATTGATTACTTGTCTAATATCACTGGTTTTGGTTTGTATTTTATTTGAAAGGTTCCGTTTCAATAAAATATTTTAAATTCGTTGATTGTTCTTCAACAATTTTAAAAGTATTTAAGGATTTTTTTAAGAATAAAAATATATTTCAGTGGTTGCTGCGTTGCAGGGCAGCATGTGTTGCGGCGCATCATGTGCTCCTTGCGCAGTGAAGCTACGCATGTAGCATATGCAATCTAGCGCGCACCATGTACAAGACCCGATTTTATTTCCTTTTTGTTTTTTCGGACTCCGATTCATCTCGGTTTTTTCCTTTACACTCGTAATGGAATATATTATTTTAAAACTTTTAAAAATACACCAATGCTCAATTACCATGAGTTAGACCAATTTCCTCTGCGCGGGGCACCGATCCGACCCTAGGGGTCCCACAACCGTCCTAACAGCAAGTCATACATATTGTGACTCAAAAGAACACAACCTTCAGTTCAACTGAAAAGACATCAACACTGCATCAACACTAACTGATTCTGACTGTCTATATAAATAGAACTGTATGTATTTGATGAAAAAAATTTCTATGAAAAATGTTCATAGTACTTCTAATCTTTGTAAAAAGGAAATACAAAAAATATGAAGTAGATCGCCATGGGTCGATTTTCAGTGCAGAATTTCGAATTCCAGATTTTTGAATCCTGGTGGCAAACGTCCGTCGAACTAAGAGCACAAGAGTAGGGGTGAAATTCTGCTATAGGATATAACATTACACTAGCCTTAATCTATAAAAGTCGGATTGATGTTTTGTTGTTTGATCACTTGTATTGTAAGTTTCATGTTGATTTGATATTGATTACTTGTCTATGATATCATTGGTTTTGGTTTGTATTTTATTTGAAAGATTCTGTTTCAATAAAATATTTTAAATTTGTTGATTGTTCTTCAACAATTTTAAAAGTATTTAAGGATTTTTTTAAAAAAAAAATTTCAATGGTTGCTGCGTTGTATGGCAGCATGTGTTGTGGCGCATCATGTGCTCCTTACGTAAGAAGCTTGCTTGCACAGGCAAGCTGCACATGTAGCATACGCAATCTAGGCACGCACCACGTACAAGACCCGATTTTCTTTCGTTTCAATTTTTGGGACTCCGATTCATCTCGGTTTTTTCCTATACACTCGTAATGGAATATAGTATTTTAAAACTTTTAAAAATACACCAATGCTCAATTACCATGGGTTCGACCAATTTTCTCTACGCGAGGCACCGATCTGACTCTAGGGGTCCCACAACCGCCCCAACAGCAAGTCATACATATTATGACTCAATAGTATAAGAGAAGATATAGCTTTATTATTATTAATTGTTTTGCTCTTGGGCTCTTGTGATTAATTAGCCTCCCTGAAAAACGTTTTTGGTTTTATTTATTTTGGATTTAAATTAAATCAAAATAACACAACCCTTCAGATCAACTGAAAAGACCTCAACACTGCATCAACACTAACTGTTTCTAACTGTCTATATATATAGAACAGTATGTATTCGAAGAAAAAACTTTCTATGAAAAACGTTCATATTACTTCTGATCTTTGTGAAAAGGAAATACAAAAGATATCAAGTAGATTCGCCAAGAGTCGATTTTCAGTGCAGAATTTCAACTTCCAGATTGTTAAATCCTGGTGGCAGACGTCCGTCGAACTGCAAGCACAATAGTAGGGGCGAAATTATGCTATAGGACATAACATTACTCTAGCCTCAACCTATAAAAGTCGGATTGTTGTTTTGTTGTTTGATCACTTGTATTGTAAGTTTCCTGTTGATTTGATATTGATTACTTGTCTATAATATCACTAGTTTTGGTTTGTATATTATTTGAAAGGTTCTGTTTCAATAAAATATTTTAAATTCGTTGATTGTTCTTCAAAAATTTTAAAAGTATTTAAGGATTTTTTTTTTTAAAAAAAAATATTTCAGTGGTTGCTGCGTTGCAGGGCAGCATGTGTTGCGGCGCATCATGTGCTCCTTTCGCAAGCAGCTTTCTTGCGCAGGCAAGCTGCGCATGTAGCATACGCAATCTAGGCGCGCACCACGTACACGACCCGATTTTCTTTCGTTTCAGTTTTTCGGACTCCGATTTATCTCGGTTTTTTCCTATACATTCGTAATGGAATATAGTATTTTAAAACTTTCAAAAATACACCAATGCTCAATTACCATGGGTTAGACCAGTTTCCTCTGCGCGGGGCACCGATCCGACCATATGGGTCCCACAACCGCCCCAACAACAAGTCATACATATTGTGACTCAATAATATTAGAGAAGATATAGCTTTATTATTATTAATTGCATTTCTCTTGGGATCTTGTGATTAATTAGACTCCCTGAAAAATGTTTTTGGTTTTTGTTTTTTTGGATTTAAATTAAATCAAAAGAACAGAACCCTTCAATTCAACTGAAAAGACATCAACACTGCATCAACACTAACTGTTTCTATCTGTCTATATAAATAGAACATTATGTATTCGAAGAAAAAACTTTCTATGAAAAATGTTCATATTACTTCTGATCTTTGTAAAAACGAAATACAAAAAGATATCAAGTAGATTCGTCAGGGGTCGATTTCCAGTGCAGAATTTCGACTCCCAGATTGTTGAATCCTGGTGGCAGACGTCCGTCGAAATACAAGCACAAGAGTAGGGGCGAAATTCTGCTATAGGACATAGCATTACGCTAGCCTCAATCTATAAAAGTCGGATTGCTGTTTTGTTGTTTGATCACTTGTATTGTAAGTTTCCTGTTGATTTGATATTGATTACTTGTCTATAATATCACTGGTTTTGGTTTGTATTTTATTTGAAAGGTTCTGTTACAATAAAATATTTTAAATTCGTTGATTTTCTTCAACAATTTTAAAAGTATTTAAGGATTTTTTTAAAAAAAAAATATTTCAGTGGTTGCTGCGTTGCAGGGCAGCATGTGTTGCGGCACATCATATGCTCCTTGCGCAAGCAGCTTGCTTGCGCATGCAAGCTGCGCATGTAGCATACGTAATCTAGGCGCGCACCACGTACAAGACCCGATTTTCTTTCGTTTCGGGTTTTTCGGACTCCGATTCATCTCAGTTTTTTCCTATACACTCGTAATGTAATATAATATTTTAAAACTTTTAAAAATACACCAATGCTCAATTACCTGTATCCCCACCGTTTGACCTAGGGTATGGAAAGTGTCTACCAATATAGTCAAAGGTATGATGTTGATAGTGTCATGAATCGTGCTAACCTAAGAATCTCACATGATTCTTCCGCTGCGGCCACAGTCTCAAGCACTGATCACACATATCAACCCACGAACCGAAATACTACTATTATAAGAAAATATTATCCGAGAGAGTGGTGATTCTCTGTTGTATCTTTACAAACTTTATGTGTTTCAACAAATGATCCAATCATACCCTTATGACCGGATATTTTGAACCGGGGAAAGAGAATGTCAAAGTCATTTGATCCACAAATAAGATTGTAAGGACCTCAAGTCTAAGGACTAGTCATACAATAGATACATGAAAGTTCTCACAGACACATGGGATAAAATTCCATATGAAAACTTTCGACGGTCAGTTCGATGGACACGAGCAACTCATGCATCCATGTGATACACCAAGCGGACTGATCTCCGCTAGTAGCCTATGAGATCGGCTACCCCACTTAAGGGCGGATCATATCATCATGCTACTCTCTCCGCTTTGTGAACGCCCAGATTATTCACAAAACTATTACTAGGAACGTGTAAGAGTAATGATTCTTATAAGGCGTGGAAGCCATCATCTTATTACTCCAAGGGCTTTATTACAGTGTTTGATGATTCAAATAATTTATGTAAGACACGTCTAATAAATATTTCCATTTTATTAATTAATGAAAATATTGCAAATACATGTACATATAGCCCATCCATAAGTTGGGTATAGGGCATATCCCTAACAATCTCCCACTTGCACTATAGCAAACTAGTATGAATCTGGACACCATACTTTTGGGTGTGCATATCATGCTTTTGTTGAGTCAGCCCTTAAGTAAGAGAATCTACAAGATTATCTTCTGTGGGTATTTTCTCTATAATAACTTCTTTTCTCTCAACAATCTCCCTGATGAAATGAAATCGCCTGATTACATGCTTGGATTTCTGGTGGGACCTTGGTTCCTTTGATTTAGAAATGGCGCCCGTGTTGTCACAGTACATCGTGACGCCATTCTTTATTGCGGGAAGTACTTCCAGTTCCGTGATGAACTTCTTTATCCGGACTGCTTCTTTAGCTACCTCAGATGCTGCAATATACTCGGCTTCAGTGGTGGAGTCCGTTGTAGTTGACTGCTTTGAGCTTTTCCAACTGACAGCTCCAAAATTCATAGTAAACGGATATCTTGTTTGTGATCTGATGTCATCCCTATCGGTCTGAAAGCTCGCATCACAGTAACCAATGAATTTCATCTCAGAACAATCTCCGTATGTCAAGAACACATCCTTAGTTCTTCTCAGATACTTGAGGATTGTTTTGACAGCTGTCCAGTGTTGCTCATCAGGATTTGCCTGATACCTGCTCGTTATGCTAAGAGCATAAGAGACATCAGGTCTTGTACATAGCATGGCGTACATGATCGATCCTATTGCTGAAGCATAATGGGTCCTACTCATACGCTCTCTATCTGAATGAGTATGTGGATATTGCTCCTTAGATAATTTGATTCCATGACAAGTAGGTAAATTACCTCTTTTGGAATCTTCCATTTTGAATCTTTTCAAAACTTTATCTATGTACGTAGATTGAGAAAGTCTTAACAACCTCTTAGATCTATTACGGTAAATCTTAATGCCGAGGATGTAGGCTGCTTCTCCTAAATCTTTCATGGAGAAATTTTGAGATAACCATTGTTTGGTGGCTTGCATCATGGGAATATCATTCCCGATGATTAATATGTCATCGATATATAATACAAGAAATATAACAGCACTCCCACTACTTTTCCTGTAAACACAAGGCTCGTCTACATTTTTTATGAAGTCAAATTCTTTGATTGTCTCATCAAATCGTATATTCCAACTTCTAGAGGCTTGCTTGAGTCCATAAATGGATCGTTTAAGCTTGCATACTTTATTATGATCAATTGATCATCCTTAGATGCAAACCCCTCAGGTTGTGTCATATAGACTTCCTACGAGGTTCCCATTAAGGAAAGCTGTTTTGACATCCATCTGCCAAATCTCATAATCAAAGTGTGCAGCTAGTGCCAGTAAAATTCGAATGGACTTTATCATTGCAACAGGCCTATGGGTTTTATCCCTTCAGGTGCATCCACCAAGTCTCATACTTGATTCTGATACAAAGAGTCTATTTCGGATTTCATGGCCTCAAGCCACTTGACTGAATCAATGTCACACATTGCTTTATCATAACTGGTGGGATCATCATTATCAATGACCTGATCATGTTCCTTATCAATATGGAAACTATATCTTTCAGGCTCATATATTTCCCTACCAGACCTTCTAAGTTCATAACCTTGTGGTTGTTCAGTCGCTGCCCTTTTAAGGGGCCTGGGGTTTAGTTCTATGTTAGTTTGTTCTTCTCGTACCTCATCGAGGTCAAGTCTACTCCCACTATATTTCTTGAGAAGAAATTCATTCTCTAGAAATTTAGCATTTCGTGAGACAAATGTTCTTTGTTCATTTGGGACGTAGAACACGTATGCTCTTGAGTTTAAGGCATATCCTACAAACTTACATTTAACTGCCTTATCATCCAATTTGTTAGTTTGTGTGAGCTTAACATATGTGTCACATCCCCAAACTCTTAGATAACTAAGACTATGACGTTTCTCAGACCATAACTCATATGGTGTTTGACTAACAGTCATGGAAGGAACTTGGTTTAGTAGTTGTGTTGCAGTTTCTAAAGCAAGACCCCAAAATGAAAGAGGTAGATCCGTGCCTGGAATCAGTGATCAGACCATATCTAATAATGTCTGATTTCTCCTTTCGGAGACCCCATTATGCTGTGGAGTTCCCGGAGGAGTCCACTGGGAAACAATGCCATTTTCTCTCAAGTAATCTTGAAATGCGTCGCTTAAGTATTCACCACCTCGGTCAGACCTTAGTGACTTAATACTTTTATTAAGCTGGTTTTCTACTTCAGCTTTGAAGTCTTTGAATTTCTCAAAGGCTTCAGATTTGTACCGCATAAGGTACACATACCCATATCGCGAGTGATCATCGATAAAGGTAATGAAGTAGGAGAATCCACCTCTAGCGGTGACTGACATTGGTCCGCATACATCACAGTGTATGAGTTATAATGTCTCCGCTGCACGCTGACATTTACCTTTGAATGGTAATTTGGTCATTTTACCAAGCAAACAAGACTCACAAGTTCCATAAGGTTCATATTTGAAGGGTCTGAAATACCCATCCTTATCTAGCTTAGTTAATCTTGTTTCATTGATATGACCTAAGTGATTGTGCCATAGAAGTGATTCATTGAGATTATTCGAGTTAACGTTGTATATATTAGAGGTTGAATATTCTTTGTTAGTTTGTAAGACATAGATACCATTATTCAAAATACCATCTCCTTATTTTATTTCATTGAAATAAATAGAACATTCATTACAACTTATTAGGCATGAAAAGCCTTTATTACATAAAGAAGAAATTAATATGATGTTCTTTACTAGAGAAGGTACATAAACACAATCTTCTAAGTCTAAAACTAAACCATTCGGCAAAACTAATGAAAAAGTCCCCAGGCACAATGCAGCCAGTTTTGCTCCATTACCCATGCGTAAGTCAACCTCCCCATGACGGAGTCTCATACTGTTTCTCAGGCCCTGCACATTGTTACACAAGTGAGTCCCACAACTAGTGTCAAGCACCCAAATAAAAGGTTCAGAGTTTTGAGAATATAGTTCAATCATATACAACATACCTGAAGCATTGGGCTTCTTCGCCTCTTGGGCTTCCCTACTTTCCTTGGCTTTTAAGGATCTGCATTCTTTCTTCCAATGACCGTTCTTTCCACAAAAGAAATATTTTCCCTTTTCCTTTTTCTTCTCCACCTTACCATTGGGCTTTAGGTGATCTGGAGCCTTGGCCTTGCCCTTATTTTTCTTTGGGCCTCGTTGCTTCAGGTCCATACCCATAAGCATGACGGAGGTTTTAAGCTCCGGTTTCAAGTCTTTCTCTGCTTGCTTTATCAGATTGTGCAATTCTGCTAAAGTAGCTTCTTTATTAGACAGATGAAACTGCATAATAAAGTTAGAGAAGTCTTTTGGTAAGGACTGAAGAATTAGATCGTGACCTATCTCATGATCCATGATGAACCCGAGGTTGGCCAATTTTTCAATGTGGCCAATCATCTTAAGCACATGTCCACTAACAGATCCTTCCTTATACCTTGTTTAGAATAATGCACATGACACTTGGAATCTCACGGTATGAACGGAAGTTGCATACAACTCCTTCAAGTGAAATATGATAGTTTGAGCATCCATATCTTCGTGAGCTTTCTGAAGTTCATCCGACATAGAGCCAAGCATTATGCAAACTGCTTGCTCAACGTCATCAACGTGTTTCTTCCAAGCATCAAATGTATTTTGGTCAGCATCTTCTGCGGGTTCAGGGGAAATGGTCTTTCAAGAACATAGAAAATCTTTTCTTGTCGTAAGATAATTTTAAGGTTTCTAAACCAGTCATTGTAGTTGTCCCCTTTGAGCTTATGCTCATCAAGGATGGAACAAAGTGATATTCTGTTTTCCATTTGAATGTTTGTGAAATATTTTAACCCACCTGTTAAGAGAGAATGTTAAAATTAGGAATATATTTTCATTAATGTTTTATAATAACATGGGCTTTTAATATTATGAAGTTGCTCCCACTCAATTGTTTTAAAATTTTAAGCAAATCGCATCAACCCCAATATGATGGATTTCTTGTGGGCAAGGATCTCATTATCATCATTTCACAACTCCGACTAGGGCCGGTCGTTATAAAATACGATAATTAGGTAGGTTCCCAACCTATTTATGATATAAATCACAATTCCTTGATCATTGGGTTGGGCAATCAAACATGATATAGCTTATGCTAGTCCTTGTGGACACCCAATCTTTGTCACTAAGTTATAAGACCACGCCTAAGGGTCGCTGCGTCTTATGACTCAGAAAAGTCAAACCATTGTCAATAGTACGATTGAGTAAATGATTATCTAGATGTCGTCACAGCTTTTCTTTTGGCTATAAAAAGTTAGTGAATGAAGGAAGACACCAAATCATTATCTAACTCAAGTAATACATTTGGTTAAATTAACTTTAGTTTAGAAAATTTTATAACGCTTTGGTCCCACCCCACTTGTATCTTTTAAATGTATTTTATTATAAACAAGTCATTTATATTTATTAGCCTTAAAGGTAATAAATCTCTAAGTTCATCACGGAATAATTACTTAGCTAAGGGATAAGCAATACACTCTCTATTTCCTTAGAAAGTCTCTAGATGCTTGTACCCTAAAATAATCATGTCAATTCTAATCATACATAGAATCATCAAACATATGAGTTTTAATATGTTGGAATTATTTTAGGCATTAAATAACTTTGATTAACATTTAATTATGATATTGCATTTTATTTTAATCAAATAAATTTACTATTCATATTTTTTTACAGATGCGTGAACCTTAAATGCAATTTCCCAATTCCAATCTTAACCAAATCATTCAAAACATGTGCCTAAAAGTGAGTTCAGGGTGTTAGCTTTCCAACGAGCTTTTACACACCCAATTTCAAGTTCAAATGAGAGAGAACTAATCAAAACAAAAATGGCGCTCTGATACAACTGTTGGGAAGCGCCCGCGAATGCGCAGTGGAAAATTAAAAATTATGATGCCACTATCCCTTTTCCCAAGACCCATTTGTTTTGATTATTCTACAAGCCTAGGCATGTTACTATATATTCTAAGCATAAAAACTCATAAAATATGCAAAGAACATAAACCTAAACATGCTAACTATCATAAGAACTCTAATTAAAATAAAGAAACAAAAAGACTTACTTGAACCGAAGACTCCTCCAGTCCTCCCTCCAATCTACAAGCTTTTTCTCGAACTCAGCAAGCTCTTCCACGTTCTAAAGAGCCACCCAAGTATGTTGCCTCCAAAGGTGCACACACCAAAGCCAAAACTCAACGGCAAGACTACGCCATGAGTGCACTGGTATTTTGCCCTTGGTGCTAGCCTAGGCAAATACCTCAAAACTTTTAACTTGAGATTCCTCTAGTCAATTAGACTTAAGGATCCTCAAAATCAGTGGCTTACTCTTAAACTTTAGAGTTGCTCACTTATATAAACCCAAGATATGAAAGGTTTTGGTGTAAAATTTGTAAAGAACTCTTTGGGTTTATATAGGTGCTCCAAAGACAACAAAATTAATTAAGAATCAGATGTGGGATAAATGCTAATTAAATCTTAGCCATTGGATCTTAATATAGTGGTTGAATGAGATTATAAAACCCTAATAAGAGTTTGGGCCGAATTGGAATTCAAAACAAATAAAAAAAATATATAAAAACCCAGATTTTATTTATTTATTTATTTTCTTATTCAATTTTCCAATTCCCAAAGTGCCCCTATCGTCATTCACCAATCCCTAAGCCAATTTGGAACCTCATAAATGATATGTTCAATAATTAAACAAAGTGAACCATTTATGAACAATTCATACAACAATCATATATGTTGTTAAATTTGTATTGTGCACTGTTAACCATTGATTTCGACTTTGTTGTGTGTGACCTTTTGGGTTCCCCTCAAGTTAGACATGAAATGAATCGTGATAATTTAATCGAACATAAATTATCCTCTGATCAGATGGTCGTTCGATTTCAATGACCAATGTTGACATCTAGCAACATGTCAAGGCCCCCAAATGAGAAGGAAAGATATATACCCATTCTGTATACGATTTACATATGATACGGTCTCTGGTCTCATTGTATCCCCACCGTTTGACCGAGGGTATGGAAATTTTCTACCCATATAGTCAAAGGAAAGCTGCTTGCGGAAGGAGCACATGATGCGCCGCAACACATGCTGCCCTACAACGTAGCAACCACTGAAATATTTTTTTTTTTAAAAAAAATCCTTAAATACTTTTAAAATTGTTGAAGAATAATCAACGAATTTAAAATATTTTATTGAAACAGAACCTTTCAAATAAAATACAAACCAAAACCAATGATATTATAGACAAGTATCAATATCAAATCAACATTAAACTTATAATACAAGTGATCAAACAACAAAATAGCAATCCAACTTTTATAGATTGAGGCTAATGTAATGCTATGTCCTATAGCAGAATTTAACCCAACTCTTGTGTTTGTAGTTCGACGGACGTCTGCCACTAGGATTCAACAATCTGGAAGTCGAAATTCTGCACTGAAAATCGACCCATGGCGAATCTACTTGATATCTTTTTGTATTTCGTTTTTACAAAGATCAGAAGTAATATGAACGTTTTTCATAGAAAGGTTTTTCTTCGAATACATACTGTTCGATTTATATAGACAGTTAGAAAGAATTAGTGTTGATGCAGTGTTGATGTCTTTTCAGTTGAACTGAAGGGTTGTGCTCTATTTATTTAATTTAAATCCAAAATAAACAAAAACCAAAAACAATTTTCAGGGAGGCTAATTAATCACAAGAGCCCAAGAGCAATGCAATTAAAAATAATAAAGCTATATCTTTTCTTATATTATTGAGTCACAATATGTATGATTTGCTGTTGGGGCGGTTGTGGGACCCTTAGGGTCGGATCGGTGCCCCACGCAGAGGAAATTGGTCTAACCCATGGTAATTGAGCACTGGTGTATTTTTAAAATTTTTAAAATACTATATTCCATTACGAGTGTATAGGAAAAAACCGAGATGAATCGGAGTCCGAAAAAACCAAAACGAACGAAAATCAGGTCTTGTACGTGGTGCGCGCCTAGATTGTGAATTCTACATGCGCAGCTTACCTGCGCAAGCAAGCTGCTTGGGCAAGGAGCACATGATGCACCGCAACACATGCTGCCCTGCAACGCAGCAACCACTAAATTTTTTTTTTTTTTTAATAATCCTTAAATACTTTTAAAATTGTTGAAGAACAATCAACGAATTTAAATTTTTTTATTGAAACAGAACCTTTCAAATAAAATACAAACCAAAAATAATGATATTATAGACAAGTAATCAATATCAAATCAACCAGAAACTTACAATACAAGTGATCAAACAATAAAACAGCAATCCGACTTTTATAGATTGAGGATAGCGTAATGCTATGTCCTATAGCAGAATTTCGCCCCTACTGTTGTGCTTATAGTTCAACGGACGTCTGCCACCAAGATTCAACAATGTGGAAGTCAAAATTTTGCACTAAAAATCGATCTTTGGCGAATCTACTTGATATCGTTTTGTATTTCGTTTTCACAAAGATCAAAAGTAATATGAATTTTCTTCATAGAAAGTTTTTTCTTCGAATACATACTGTTCTATTTATATAGACAGTTAGAAACAGTTAGTGTTGATGCAGTATTGATGTCTTTCCAGTTGAACTGAAGGGTTGTGGGACCATAGGGTCAGATCGGTGCCCCGCGCAGAGGAATTTGGTCTAACCCAAGGTAATTGAGCATTGGTGTATTTTAAAAAGTTTTAAAACACTATATTCCATTACGAGTGTATAGGAAAAAACCGAGATGAATCGGAGTGCGAAAAAACCGAAATGAAAGAAAATTGGGTCTTATACGTGGTGCACGCCTAGATTGTGTATGCTACATTCGCAGCTTGCCTGCGCAAGCAACCTGCTTGCGCAAGGAGCACATGATGCGCCGCAACACATGATGCCCTACAACGCAGCAACCACTGAAATAATTTTTTTTTTAAAAAATCCTTAAATACTTTTAAAATTGTTGAAGAACAATCAACAAATTTAAAATATTTTTTGAAACATAACCTTTCAAATAAAATATAAACCAAAACCAATGATATTATAGACAAGTAATCAATATCAAATCAACAGGAAACTTACAATACAAATGATCACAAACAACAAAACAACAATCCGACTTTTATAGATTGATGCTAGCGTAATGTTATGTCCTAAAGCAGAATTTCTCCCATACTCTTGTGCTTGTAGTTCGACGGACGTCTGCCACCAGGTTTCAACAATCTGGAAGTCGAAATTCTGTACTGAAGATCAACCCATGGCGAATCTATTTAATATCTTTTTGTATTTCGTTTTTACAAAGATCAAAAGTAATATGAACGTTTTTCATAGAAAGTTTTTTCTTCGAATACATACTGTTCTATTTATATAGACAGTTAGAAACAGTTAGTGTTGATGCAGTGTTGATGTCTTTTTAGTTGAACTGAAGGGTTGTGTTCTTTTGATTTAATTTAAATACAAAATAAAAACAAAAACAAAATATTTTTCAGGAAGGCTAATTAATCACAAGAGCCCAAGAGCAATGCAATTAATAATAATAAATCTATATCTTCTCTTATATTATTGAGTCACAACATGTATGATTTGTTGTTGAGGCAGTTATGGGACCCGTAAGGTCGGATTGGTGCCCCGCGCATTGGAAATTGGTCTAACCCATGGTATTTGAGCATTGGTGTATTTTTAAAAGTTTTAAAATACTATATTCCATTACGAGTGTATAGGAAAAAACCGAGATGAATCGGAGTCTGAAAAAACCGAAACGAAAGAAAATCGGGTCGTGTACGTGGTGCGCGCCTAGATTACGTATGCTACATTTGCAGCTTGCCTGCGCAAGCAAGCTGCTTGCGCAATGAGCACATGATGCGCCGCAACACATGCTGCCCTGCAATGCAGCAACCACTGAAATATTTTTTTTTTAAAAAAATCCTTTAATACTGTTAAAATCTTTAAAATCGTTGAAGAACAATTAACGAATTTAAAATATTTTATTGAATCATAACCTTTCAAATAAAATACAAACCAAAACCAGTGATATTATAGACAAGTAATCAATATCAAATCAACAGGAAACTTACAATACAAGTGATCAAACAACAATACAGCAATCCGACATTTATAGATTGAGGCTAGCGTAAAGTTATGTCCTATAGCAGAATTTTGCCTTTACTCTTGTGCTTGTAGTTCGTCGGACGTCTGCCACCGGGATTCAACAATCTGGAAGTCAAAATTCTGCACTGAAAATCGACCCCTAGCGAATCTACTTGATATCTTTTTTGTATTTCGTTTTTTCAAAGATCAGAAGTAATATGAACATTTTTCATAGAAATGTTTTCTTCGAATACATATTGTTCTATTTATATAGACAGTTAGAAACAGTTAGTGTTGATGCAGTGTTGATGTCTTTTCAGTTGAACTGAAGGGTTGTGTTCTTTCGATTTAATTTAAATCCAAAATAAATAAATAAAAAAACCAAAAATGTTTTTCAGATAGGCTAATTAATCATAAGAGCCCAAGAGCAATGCAATTAATAATAATAAAGCTATATCTTTTCTTCTATTACTGAGTCACAAAATGTATGACTTGCTATTGTGGCGGTTGTGGGACCCATAGGGTCGGATCGGTGCCCCGTGCAGAGGAAATTGGTCTAACCCATGGTAATTGAGCATTTGTGTATTTTTAAAATTTTTAAAATACTATATTCCATTACGAGTGTATAGGGAAAATCCGAGATGAATCAGAGTCCGAAAAAATCGAAATGAAAGAAAATCGGGTCTTGTACATAGTGCGCGCCTAGATTACGTATGCTACATACGCAGATTGCTTGCGCAAGTAGCACATGATGCGCCGCAACACATGCTGCCCTGCAACGCAGCAACGACTGAAATATTTTTTTTTTTAAATCCTTAAGTACTTTTAAAATTTTTGACGAACAATCGACGAATTTAAAATATTTTATTAAAACAGAACCTTTCAAATAAAATACAAACCAAAACCAGTGATATTATAGACAAGTTATCAATATCAAATCAACAGAAAACTTATAATACAAGTGATCAAACAACAAAATAGCAATCCAACTTTTATAGATTGAGGCTAGCGTAATGCTATGTCCTATAGCAGAATTTCGCCCCTACTCTTGTGCTTGTAGTTCGACGGATGTCTGCCACCAGAATTCAACAATCTGGAAGTCAAAATTCTGCACTGAAAATCGACCCCTGGCGAATCTACTTGATATCTTTTTGTATTTCATTTTTACAAAGATCATAAGTAATATGAATGTTTTTCATAGAAAGTTTTTTCTTCGAATACATACTGTTCTATTTATATAGACAATTAGAAACAGTTAGTGTTGATACGGTGTTGATGTCTTTTCAGTTGAATTGAAGGGTTGTGTTCTTTTGATTTAATTTAAATCCAAAATAAACAAAAACCAAAAATATTTTTCAAGGTGGCTAATTAATCACAAGAGCCGAAGAGCAATGCAATTAATAATAATAAAGCTATATCTTCTCTTATATTATTGAGTCACAATATGTATGACTTGATGTTATGGCGGTTGTGAGACCCCTAGGGTCGGATCGGTGCCCCGCGCCGAGGGAATTGGTCTAACCCATGGAAATTGAGCATTGGTGTGTTTTTAAAAGTTTTAAAATACTATATTCCATTACGAGTGTATAGGAAAAAACCGAGATGAATCGGAGTCTGAAAAAATCGAAAGGAAAGAAAATCGGGTCTTGTACGTGGTGCACGCCTAAATTACGCATGCTACATACGTAGCTTGCCTGCGCAAGCAAGCTGGTTGTGCAAGGTGCACATGATGCGCCGCAACACATTCTGCCCTGCAACGCAGCAACCACTGAAATATTTTTTTAAAAAAAATTTCCTTAAATACTTTTAAAATTGTTGAAGAACAATCAACGAATTTAAAATATTTTATTGAAACAGAACCTTTCAAATAAAATAAAACCAAAACCAATGATATTATAAACAAGTAATCAATATCAAATAAACAGGAAACTTACAATACAAGTGATCAAACAACAAAACAGCAATCCAACTTTTATAGATTGTGGCTAGCGTAATGCTATGTCATATAGCAGAATTTCGCCCCTACTCTTGTGCTTGTAGTTCGACTGACGTCTGCCACCAGGATTCAACAATCTGGAAGTCAAAATTATGCACTGAAAATCGACCTATGGCGAATCTACTTGATATCTTTTTTAATTTCGTTTTTACAAAGATCAGATGTAATATGAACGTTTTTCATAGAAAGTTTTTTCTTCGAATACATAATGTTCTATTTATATGACACTTAGAAAAAGTTAGTGTTGATGCATTGTTGATGTCTTTTCAGTTGAACTGAATGGTTGTGTTCTTTTGATTTAATTTAAATCCAAAATAAAAAAACCAAAAATATTTTTCAGAGAGGCTAATTAATCACAAGAGCCCAAGATTAATGCAATTAATAATATAAAGTTATATCTTCTCTTATATTATTGAGTCACAATATGTATGACTTGCTGTTGGGGCGGTTATGGGACCCATAGGGTCGGATCGGTACCCCGCGCAGAGGAAATTGGTCTAACCCATGGTAATTGAGCATTGGTGTATTTTTAAAAGTTTTAAAATATTATATTCCATTAAGAGTGTATACGAAAAAACCGAGATGAATAGAAGTCCGAAAAAACTGAAACGAAAGAAAATCGGGGCTTGTACATGGTGCGCGCCTATATTGCGTATGGTACATGCACAGCTTGCCTGCGCAAGCAAGCTGCTTGCGCAAGGAGCACATGATTTGCCGCAACACATGCTGCCCCGCAACGCGGCAACCACTGAAATATTTTTTTAAAAAAAAAATCCTTAAATACTTTTAAAATGTTGAAGAACAATCAACGAATTTAAAATATTTTATTGAAACATAATCTTTCAAATAAAATACAAACCAAAACCAGTGATATTATAGACAAGTAATCAATATAAAATCAACAGGAAACTTACAATACAAGTGTTCAAACAACAAAACAGCAATCCGACTTTTATAGATTAAGGCTAGCGTAATGCTATGTCCTATAGCAGAATTTCGCCCCTACTCTTGTGCTTGTAGTTCGACGGATGTCTGCCACCAGGATTCAACAATCTGGAAGTCGAAATTCTACACTGAAAATCGACCCATGGCGAATCTGCTTGATATCTTTTTGTATTTCGTTTCTACAAAGATCAGAAGTAATATGAACGTTTTTCATAGAAAGTTGTTTCTTCGAATACATACTATTCTATTTATATAGACAGTTAGAAACAATTAGTGTGGATGCAGTGTTGGTGGCTTTTCAGTTGAACTAAAGGGTTGTGTTCTTTTGATTTAATTTAAATCCAAAATAAACAAAAACCAAAAATATTTTTCAGGGAGACTAATTAATCACAAGAGCCCAAGAGCAATGCAATTAATAATAATAAAGTTATATGTTCTCTTATATTTTTGAGTCACAATATGTATGACTTGCTGTTGGGGCGGTTGTGGGACCCCTATGGTCGGATCGGTGCCCCGCGCATAGGAAATTGGACTAACCCATGGTAATTGAGCATTGGTGTATTTTTAAAAGTTTTAAAATACTATATTCCATTACGGGTGTATAGGAAAAAACCGAGATGAATCAGAGTTCGAAAAAATCGAAAGGAAAGAAAATCAGGTCTTGTACGTGGTGCGCGCCTAGATTGCGAATGATTCATGTGTAGCTTGCCTACGCAAGCAAGCTGCTTGCGCAAGGAGGACATGATGCGCTGCAACACATGCTGCCATGCAACGCAGCAACCACTGAAATATTTAAAAAAAAAATCCTTAAATACTTTTAAAATTATTGAAGAACAATCAACGAATTTAAAATATTTTATTGAAACAGAACCTTTCAAATAAAATACAAACAAAAACCAGTGATATTATAGACAAGTAATCAATATCAAATCAACAGGAAACTTACAATACAATATATCAAGTAAATCGACCCCTGGTGAATTTACTTGATATCTTTTTGTCTTCGATTACAGAAGTAATATGAACGTTTTTCATAGAAATTTTTTTCTTCGAATACATACTGATCTATTTATATAGACAGTTAGAAATAGTTAGTGTTGATGCAGTGTTGATGTCTTTTCAGTTGAACTGAAGGGTTGTGTTCTTTTGATTTAATTTAAATCCAAAATAAATAAAAACCAAAAACGTTTTTCAGGGAGGCTAATTAATCACAAGAGCCCAAGAGCAATGCAATTAATAATAATAAAGCTATATCTTCTCTTTTATTATTGAGTCACAAAATGTATGACTTGTTGTTGGGGCGGTTGACCGGCGTAATCACACGTGAAAACGCAAGTGCACGTATCGTTCTAGTAGTATAAAAAGTATCGATCCCACGAGGACTTAATACCTAAGCTATTAATTTTATGAGGCCAAATAATTACTTGTATCTAACAAGTTGATTGATTGATTTGAAATGATGATGATTTTAAACTTAAAAACAAGTAAATAAAATTGCTCGAAAGTAGGTTAAAGAAAATTCAATATTAAGGAACTATCTAGGGTTGTGAATATTTCTAATTACTTTTAAGAGATGAAGTGGTTATTTCATGTTTGTGTAATAAATTGGTTTACTAACCTGGAACACGATATTATGTGAAAGCCTCTGTCGTTGGTCAGACGCAAATACCCGGTATAACCCAATTGAACCATATGTCTATGTCAACCAAATTACCTGGATTCATTAAGATTAAGTTCCAATAAAGGTTACCCCCGCTCGACAGGTATATGTCTATCCTGTAAGGAAATCTATTAAAGGGTTATCTATCCTCAAGGAAGATCGTGAGCTATTATGTCTAAGGCTGAAACCTAAAATTCCTTTGTCAAGTTTATTTTAGATTTACCAGATCAATCTTATTAGTGGCCAATTAATAAGACGCATTAAGCTTACGACTTAATAAGTAAACCTTTAAATTACCCAAACTACAAAATAACCCCTTATAAACCGGTGATATTAGAATTCATCACAACCCTAGATAACTAACTTAGTTATGACACATAACTAGGGCGAGTAAAAACTTAAAAATAAAAGATATAAAGTAAAATGCTGAAAAGTAAATAAAGAAAATTACAATAAAAGAAAAATGCTAGGGCTAGAGGATCTACTTTTATCACTACTATTTTAGATATCTCCCTTAATATAATATATTAACTTGTGTGATATTACCAACCAGCCATATAGGCGGTAACCTGATTAAGTCAAATTAAGTCCATAAACCAGCCATATAGGCGGAAATTACCAACCGACCAACCAGGCGGTATCCATGCTTAGTCAGATTAAAACCAGTTTATAAATGATTACCAACCGACCAATATAGCGGTATCTTTTTTAAGTCAGATTTTAAATAGTGAATATATTATAATTAAAGGAGATTAATCTAAATAGCAGTAATAAAAGTTTTACCTTTCACCCTAGCAAAGGAAAGTTACCTCCTCAAAGCTGAATAGTAAAAACTGAAAAAGTAAAGAAAGCAAATTACTATTACAGAAAGTAAATAAAAATTAATTACAAAACTGAAATTAAAAGAAAACTAGATACAAACTCTTTATTTACTCAGAGAATTACAGAGAGGAAGGTACATCTGAAACTGAAATCTCGACCTGAATTTATAGGCGTTGATGGGGTCTCCGCGTTGCGACGCGTAAACTTCACGCGTCGTGACGCGACACGTGTCAGGTTCTCATTGGTCCGCCGAGATTCTTATCCAATGACGTGGTGATGTGGATGATTAACTCAATAATTGCGCTGACGTGGTAATGACGTGGCGGTGACGTGGTGATGACTCGGTGACACATGGCGATAGTTATTATCGGTACCGTATGATTGCGACACATGGCACGTTGTGATTGGCTGATGATGACATGGCGGTGACGTGGCGAGTTGACTCGGTCAGCTGCTGATGTGGATGATCACGTGTCAGACATGCGGGATGACACATGTCAACACGTGGCGATGGCGATTTTCGGCACCATAGGATGATGACACGTGGCACGACACGTTAGCGGATTGGCTGTGATGTTGACACGTGGCAGGCGCACGTTAGCAAGTCAAACTTTTTAGATTCTGACACGTGTCCCCCGGTGCACGTTAGCAAGTCATGGCGCATGTTAGCCGTCGCGACGCCGAAATCACCAAATTTCCCTTTTGTCCGTTTTTCGCTGTTTTGGCCCCAAATCACCTCTAGAGAGTCCTGAAACTTTATTTATCTACAAAATAACACAAAACACATCAAAATATTCACAAAACTCAGGAAACTATACAAAATATTAAGTTAAATGAGTGAGAAATATTGATATAATTACCACTCATCACACCTTCAAACCTAATATTTTGCTAGTCCTCGAGCAAAACACAGAATAAAATAATATAAACATCTTTAAAATAAAATTTAACTAAGCCACTTTCGTAGGGATCACGGTTGCATTTAGCGTATGCAACTAGCCTTTAAACCCCTAGGTGTGAATTCTGATAAAACTTTAGGACAAAAATATTACTCCCTTCTCAACTACACTTGTGACTGTTGTGGGCAAAAATGAGTTGATTAATATTTTGTGGGTTGTGTATATGGAGAATGATAAATATAATCGGAGAATTTACTTATTCGGTAATTTAGAAAGAAACAAAACAACTACTAACTTGGAGTAGAAGTTTCACCTGATTAATCGTTAACTTATTTATTCTCTTTTAGCTTGTCTTTTTGTTTTTGTGTGCATTAGTTTTACTACATTTTTACTTGTGTAAAATATTTGTGGGTATCATTGCTGTAAACCCTCACGAGACTACAACTCGTCGGGACACCTAGGGGTTTAAAGGCTTGTTTCATACGCTAAATGCAACCGTGATCCCTACGAAAGTGGCTTAGTTAAATTTTATTTTAAATATATTTATATTATTTTATTCTGTGTTTTGCTCGAGGACTAGCAAAATATTAGGTTTGGGGGTGTGATGAGTGTTAATTATATCACTATTTCCCACTCATTTAACTTAATATTTTGTATAGTTTCTTGAGTTTTGTGAATATTTTGATGTGTTTTGTGTTATTTTGTAGATTAATAAGGTTTTAGGACTCTGGAGGTGATTTGGGGCCAAAACAGTGAAAAACTGACAAATGGCAATTTGGTAATATTGCGTTTTTGTCCGTTTTTCACTGTTTTGGCTCCAAATCATCTCCAGAGAGTCCTGAAACTTTATTCATCTACAAAATAACATAAAACACATCAAAATATTCACAAAACTCAAGAAACTATATAAAATATTAAGTTAAATGAGTGGAAAATAGTGATATAATTACCACTCATCAGCGGTTGTGGGACCCCTATGGTCAAATCAGTGACCCGCGCAGAGGAAATTGGTCTAACCCATGGTAATTGTGTTAGACAATTATGACCCATAGCGTCACTATTTGTAAAAGACATTGTGGTTTTTTTACAAATTAATTATGTAGCAATGAAATTGCATTTTATCATTTTATTATTTGATTACTTGAATATATAAATGATAAAAGTCTTATGATTAGTTCCGGATTATAAGATATGAGACAATATCAATCCATAAAGGTTTAATCATTAAATATCCCTAGTCGTAGTATTATCGAGACTGGACATCGATAATGCGGAATAGACTAGTATTGCACTTGTGCGTGTTATGGAAGCGTAACGGCATAGTTCTCATATATTTAAGTATTGGATACTTATGCAAGTGTGATAAGAGGTTGTGTTTACCGATGGTACGGAAACAGCTTCGCTCTGGATAGACCCCGCGGAATCCCATTGGTAGTATGACTATGTGTCTATGGGAATCCGCATCAGGGTAGGTGTATTTGGTCTTAACCTGAGACTTGCATCGCTAGTACTTGCGACAATCAATACGCTTTGGTTTTGGTCGTCCAAGACTTTAACAGGATCTGTGTACGCCTCTTCTGGGTTTATTGAGAATCGTAGTGTATTGGGTGTGATGTCAAGATGGAAGTATCACTTCAGTCATATGAAGATGATGATCACGCAGGGATATAGAACTGTTACTCTAAATTGGCTGCAACCATCGGGATAATATGACTTGGTCATGATTATCCGATTAAAGAGACTAGTTGTTTGATATCCGATATATGCTTCGTACGGGGCAGACACTATTCCAGCCCCAGGCCTTACATGTGACATCCGATACTGAATCGCTATACGCAATACTACGTATACTACGTCTGATAAAGATCGTATATTCCATTAAGAATATTTCTGGAGAAATGGGTAGGCACGGTGTTTTCCTAGAAGCCAACCATATCTCGTAAAGCGGTAAAAATATAGTACGAGGTACGTACGTGTTCGAATAGTCCGACGATCGGATTTACTGCCAACATATCCATGGATCTCTTGGGTCGCTTCCCAAAGATTCACCGATGACGTATGATTCGAGCATAATTAATCTGAGATTAATTACGGAGAGATTTTATCTAGGATAAAATACCATTTGAAGAGAGAGAACGATTAATTTGGAATTAATCGATAAAATAATATATTCGATATATTAAACGAAATTAGATTTCGACGCGGAATTAAAATTGGATTTTAATTCGGGCTAACGAATTAATTTAGAATTAATTCGCTAGAGACGTGAATAGTAATTTTTCTTGGCATTATTATTTAATTAAATTTGATTTAATTACGTCGCAACGGAAAGTTCGTTAATTTGGAATTAACTAAACCGAGCCCGGGATGTGTTTGCGAGGCCACTCCGATTTTGAATTAAGTGCGGCCACAAGTCACATCACTCATCACATCACATGTCACTTTAGCGATGGATGTCAATTCACCTTTTTGGTGAGTGACAACTAATCACTATTCATGATGGAGGTGGTTGTGAGCCTTTAATGCATTTTTGGCTCCAAAATTTGGTTTGACTTTTTGAAAACATATACCAAAATTGGTAAAGCATTTTTCATTATTTTTTTTTGAAAACAAATACCAAAACAAAGAAATTTCTCTCTCTCCCAATTAGGCCAAAACCGTGAGCCTTAAGAACAAGAAGCAAAAATTGTTTTTCTTCTTCACTTGCTTGCACACTTCAAGAATCAATACAATGTGATAAGGAAACCATCTCAAGAGCTTGGAATCATTACAAAGCTTGGAGCTTATTCATCTTCTTCAAAGAACCTCATTGGCCGAAACTTTAAAAGATCAACAAGGAAGGAAATTTTATCTTCAACACATCTCAAAATCCGTTCATTGTAAGTATGATTCCGCCATCCTTCTTTGAGTATTCATTCTTTTCAATGCTTAAATATGATCTTGGGACCACATTAGAAACCAACAATGGTATCTTAGAGCCTAATTTGAGCATGAAAAATATTAGGGTTCTTATGCTAAAATTTGGGTAAAAATGATTTGAGCATGATTTGATAAAATTGATTGATTGAGTATGCTTGAATGATGATAACATAGTGTTATGCATGATCAATTTCATGAAAAATGAATTGGATTATTTTTTTCCCCAAATTTATGGCTTGGCCGAATGCATGTTGAACCTTAAAGTCATGGTATTTTTCGTTCTTTTGATCATTGGATAAGTTTAAAGACTTGGGATAATGTTGATTTGAGATTCAATCGGATTGAAAACGAAATCGAGCAAAAACCCTAGGGAATGCCGTGAGGTATATAGCATGAAATTAAATGACTTTTGGAATCAATTATGTTGGACATATGTTGATGATGATAAGCATGATTAATGGATTAGATTAGTATTTTGGAAATTTTAATTTAAAAGATTAATCATGGCTAAACACTTTGATTTATTAAATTATGAATTTTGGAAAATTGGAATTTAATAAATTGGGCTGGATTTTGAATTGGGCTTATAATTGTTGTATTTGGGCCTAATGGGCTTGGTTGGGCCAAATCGATTGGATCCAAATTGGGCCTAAACCATTCTATTAAGTCCAAATATAACAAATGGGCTTTAAAAGTTTAATTGGGCCTAATGGGCCGAAATTGATTTCTTAGCAAATAAGGGTGATTCCTTAATTGGGCTTTGGTATTTGGGTTTGACCCATATTGACCAAAGTCCATGCCTTATGAAATCAATTGAAAGCTCATTGGACTTTAATTAAACAACATTGGATGTTAATTGGGATTTGAGATCCGTTTAGATTAGATTTGGAATCTAAGTCGTTAAAGCGCATTAAAAAGTGTAGATATTTAATTTGGAATTAAATAAATGAATTAGTATAGAATACGAATTAAATTAGATTTAAATAGTAGTTCGATATAATTCAAGAATTCGTACTTCGAGTACTTATTCTCAAACGAGTTGGACTCGCACAAATCAAATCATTGTTTGAACATTGGATGGTCACTTAATTCAAAGATTAATTAATTGGATAGATTGATTGAATAACATGCTATAAATGAATACATGGATGTGTTGAATGAATAATGAATATCAGATGGATATTAGAAGGGAAATGACAATTTTGGAAATTATTGTAAATTTAGAATTTATTAAATTGGACCTGCGTGTCCAGCATTATCTCTCTTGATTCTTTGTATTCTCTTATCACCTAATTCCCCTCAATGTTAATGAGGTTTCTTTAATTGTATTATGTAATTGGGTAGAAGTAAGAATAGTGCTAGCCGGGGAGAGGAAATTGAGTGATTCGTTCTAGGAACAATCTGTGAAATATCCATCCGCATATCGTTATTAATTGATTTTCGTGCCTTATTATGCTTTTAGAATGAATGCTTAAGGGTGTATGATGAGACCTAACAAAGATAATAAATCGGTTGCCAATTTACGCGAAAAACCCTCAATAAAATATTAAGCATTTTCCTTCCATTTAGTGATTCTTACTCAAGATCCAAGATTGGCACTGGTTTGTTGGCCAAAGTCAAGACATTTGTCCATCGCAGATGTGTTTGAATCATGAAGGCTTTGTTGCATATCGTGTGTCTTGTCCAAGTTGTGATTTGTTGGCCAAAGTCAAGATCACTTCTTGTCCATCGACATCGATTACGAAGCTTTCCAAAGTCAATGGGTCCCACTTAACTGGAATCATTAAGCTTGTTGTGCCAAAGCCAAGGCTTAGTTGATTCAGATGAAAAATGTTAGGAAAATATATTGGATATATTGGCATATATATTGTATATATGTTTCGGACTTGGAGGTCCACCTACTGGATCTATGAATTGGATGAGATCCAATTGATCTTAGAGATCTACCTAGTTAAATATCATACAGCTTGTTGGCCAAAGTCAAGGTTGTGTGTTATTTAACGGGATCCTAGCCCACTTGGAAACTAGGTTTCTCGAGAACTCAACAGAGGGTTAGAGGCTCGTCGAAAAATAGTGGGAGGCTAGTATTGAATTTGCAATTTCATTCAAATACTTAGCTTTACACGCTTTCAAATTATTTCGTTAATTATATTATTAATTGGACTAATATATTATTATTTTTCTTGTAACAGTTAGACTGTACCCATACATCGTTAATCGAATAGTTGGACTATTACGGTTAAGATGACTGGAAAGTTCAGCATTAGAGATATTGTCATGGGCGACAACGTCTTTAATGGCACAAACTTTCAGGACTGGGATATGAATCTCAGAATTATTCTAGGATCCGAGAAGTTACTCTACACTATAGAGCGACCTCTTAGGCCTAAGCCCCGACCTGATCAGCTTGAGCTAGAGCTTTGGAAGACTCATAGCGATGATAATGCGACTAATCAATCGGTAATGCTTGCCGCTATGACTCTGCAATTCCGTCATCAAAACAAGGGGTTGGATCCCTATGAGATGATGGCGAAGTTGCACGATCTCCACCGATCAAATCTTAGATCTCAAAGATACGAGTTACAGAAGAAGCTCTTCCGCGCTCGCATGTCAGAGGGTACATCTGTTGAGCACCATGTCTCACAGATGATTGCTGACATTGAGCAGCTCGGACAGATGGGCATAGTCTTCGAGGCTGAGACTTCAGTAGATTTGATCCTACAGTCTCTCCCCGACACTTGGAGTGGGTTCATCATGAACTACAACATGTTGAACCAAGACCAAACTCTTGGAGAGTTGATGTCCACTCTGCGTGAGGCAGAAAATGAGCTACTTAAGGGCAAGAAGCGCGAGGCACACTATGCATCAACATCTCATACTCCAAGGGCTTGGCCCAAGACGACTGGAGGTGTTAAGAAGAATAAGCATAAGAAGAAGGGCAATGCCAAATCGTCAAAGGGTTCTGGGAAACCCAATGACAAATCCCAAGATGTATGCTTGCAGTGCGGGAAGCGGGGTCACTGGAAGCGTGACTGCCGCGAGTACAAGGCACACATTAAGGAAATCAAAGCGGGCAAGGCATCGGCTTCAGGTATGTTTGTTATAGAAATAAACATGTATACTTCTAGTTTTAAAAATTAGATTTTTGATTCTGGTTGTGGTACTCACATATGTACTGATGTGCAGGATCTGCGGATTAGCAGGAGACTGGCCTCAGGAGAGATTGACCTCCGTGTTGGAAATGGGACTCGAGTTGCCATTTTGGCCGTGGGCACTTATGTTTTAGAACTGCCCTCGGGGCATGTACTTGAACTTATAAACTGTTATTTTGTACCTAGTTTGACTAGGAATATAATTTATGTATCTATGTTAACCCAATGCATGTATACTTTTGTATTTAGAAACACTGGGTGTTTTATGTATAAAAATGATATAGAAATTTGCACAGCTGATGCAAATAATGGTCTTTATATTTTGAATATAAATCAATCTCAAACATATAATGTAACAAACAAAAGGCTTAAAGTAAGTAACAAAGATGAAACTTATATGTGGCATTGTCGTCTAGGACACATAAACAAGACACGTATATCCACACTTTCGAAGAGTGGGTACTTGGACGGATTTGATCCAAATCCATATGACGTCTGCGAATCTTGTTTATTAGGTAAAATGCCTAAATCACCTTTTAGCAATAAAGGTGCACGTGCCACAGAACTGTTAGCCCTTGTTCATAGTGACGTTTGTGGGCCCATCTCTAGCCAGGCTAGAGGTGGATATGAATACTTTGTAACCTTTACGGATGATGCATCGCGTTATGGTTATGTGTATCTTATGAGACACAAGTCATAAACTTTTGAGAAATTCAAAGAGTTTCGACACGAAGTAGAAAAACAGACCGGCAAAAATATTAAGACATTACGGTCGGACCGTGGTGGAGAATACTTGAGCAATGAGTTTCTTGATTACTTGAAAGACTATGGTATTCTTTCACAGTGGACTCCTCCTGGAATACCGCAATTAAACGGTGTGTCCGAACGGAGAAACCAAACTTTGTTAGACATGGTAAGGTCTATGATGAGTCGCACAGAGCTACCTATTTCCTTCTGGGGATATGCATTGAACAATGCAATACTTATTTTGAATAAGGTTCCGTCAAAGTCTGTTCAACAGACTCCGTATGAAATATGGACAGGAAAGAAATCGGGTTTCTCATTCCTGAAGATTTGGGGTTGCTGGGCATACGTCAAACGTTTGGAAGGTACCAAACTAGAACCCAAATCAGATAAATGCCTATTTGTAGGATATCCTAAGGAAACCAAAGGATATTACTTCTATCACCCACAAGAGAACAAAGTATTTGTTGCTCTACATGCGATTTTCCTTGAGAAGGAATTCCTAAATGCAGTGATAAGTGGGAGGAAAATAGAACTCGATGAAAATCGGAGTGATACTGTTCCTGGCACAGAATCCTTAACGGAACATGAACAGTCCATCAGGGATGAGACTGTACTACAATATTCGAATACACAAGGACCGCGTAGGTCGGAGAGAGTCGGAAGACAACCTAAGAGGTATGGATTTCTGATCTCACCTCATATGGATATTAATCTTATTGAGGAAGACGAACCGGCTACGTATGAGGAAGCGATACAAGGTATCAACTCCGATTTATGGCAAGATGCCATGAATTCCGAAATGGATTCCATGTATACCAACCAAGTTTGGACACTGGTTGATGCACCAGAAGGCGTAAAGCCTATTAGATGCAAATGGGTCTTCAAGAAGAAGACCGGCATTGATGGAAACATACAAACGTACAAAGCTAGGCTTGTAGCGAAAGGGTATCGTCAACGACATGGCGTTGATTATGACGAAACTTTTTCACCAGTTGCCATGATTAAATCCATTCGGATAATGCTTGCTATTGCTGCATATTTCGATTACGAGATATGACAGATGGACGTCAAAACTGTTTTCCTTAACGTAAACCTTTTGGAGGATGTTTATATGCAACAGCCCGACGGTTTTGTCGTACCAAGACTTGCAAACAAGGTTTGTAAGTAAAATCGATCCATTTATGGATTGAAGCAATCATTGCGTTCTTGGAACCAACGTTTGATGAGATCATAAAAGAATATGATTTCGTTCAAAACGATGATGATCCTTGTGTATATAAGAAGGTTAGTGGGAGCGCACTGACATTCATTGTCCTTTACGTTGACAATGTATTGCTAATTGGTAATGACATTCCCATGTTAACATCGGTGAAAGCTTGGCTTTCATTAAAATTCTCCATGAAAGATCTGGGAGAAGCAGCCTTTATTCTAGGAATAAAGATCTACCGGGATAGATCTAGAAAGCTGCTTGGACTCTCCCAGAGCACGTACATAGACAAAGTGTTGAAGAGATTCAACATGGATTAGTCCAAGAGGGGACTGTTGCCAGTGTCACATGGCGTCAATCTATCTAAGGACATGTGTCCTAAAACTCAAGATGAGAGAGACAACATGAGTCGGATATCGTTCACCTCGGCAGTTGGATTGATCATGTATGCCATGATATGTACGCGACCTGATGTCTCATATGCTTTGAGCATGTGTAGTCGCTATCAGGCCGATCCAGGTGATAGTCACTGGATGGCGATTAAGAATATCCTTAAGTATCTTAGACGAACTAAGGATGCTTTCTTAATCTATGGAGATGGAGAACTTGAGGTAACTGGGTTTACCGATGCAAGTTTTCAAACCGATAAAGACGACTGCAAGTCGCAATCCGGGTACATATTTTGTTTGAATAACGGAGCAATAAGCTGGAAATCTTCCAAGCAAGAGACTATTGCTGATTCAACAACAGAAGTGGAGTATATTGCTGCAGCTGAAGCAGCAAAAAAGGCAGTTTGGATCCGAAAATTCCTAATTAGATTAGGAGTAGTTCTGTTAGCAGCTGAGTCTGTTCCATTGTATTGTGACAATAATGGGGCTATAGCGAAGGCTAAGGAACCGCGGTCTCATCAACGATCCAAGCATGTTCTTCGACGTTTCCATCTGATTCGTGAGATCATACATCGTGGCGATGTGAAGATCGAGAAGGTCGCATCAGAGGACAACATTGCAGATCCGCTGACGAAAGCTATTCCTCAGCAAAAGTTTGAGCGACATGTACATAGTTCAGGTATTAGATGCTTGAGTGACTGGCTATAGGCCAAGTGGGAGATTGTTAGACAATTATGACCCATAGCGTCACTATTTGTAAAAGACATTGTGGTTTTTTTACAAATTAATTATGTAGCAATGAAATTGTATTTTATCATTTTGTAATTTGATTACTTGAATATATAAATGATAAAAGTCCTTATGATTAGTTCTGGATTATAAGATATGAGACAATATCAATCCATAAATGTTTAATTATTAAATATCCCTACTCGTAGTATTATCGAGACTGGACATCGATAATGCGGAATAGACTAGTATTGCACTTGGGCGTGTTATGGAAGCGTAACGGCATAGTTCTCATATATTTAAGTATTTGATACTTATGCAAGTGTGATAGGAGGTTGTGTTTACCGATGGTACGGAAACAGCTTCGCTCTGGATAAACCGCGCGAAATCCCATTGGTAGTATGACTATGTGTTTATGGGAATCCGCATCAGGGTAGGTGTATTTGGTCTTAACCTGAGACTTGCATCGCTAGTACTTACGACAATCAATACTCTTTGGTTTTGGTCATCCAGGACTTTAACAGGTTCTGTGTACGCCTCTTCTGGGTTTATCGAGAATCGTAGTGTATTGGGTGTGATGTCAAGATGAAAGTATCACTTCAGTCATATGAAGATGATGATCACGCATGGATACAGAACTGGTACTCTAAATTGGTTGCAACCATCGGGATAATATGACTTGCTCATGATTATCCGATTAAAGAGACTAGTTGCTTGATATCTGATATATGCTTCGTACGGGGCAGATAATATTTCAGTCTCAGGCCTTGCATGTGACATCCGATACTGGATCGCTATACGCAATACTACGTATACTACGCCTGACAAAGATCGTATATTCCATTAAGAATATTTCTGGAGAATTGGGTAGGCACGGTGTTTTGCTAGAAGCCAACCATGTCTCGTAAATCGGTAAAAACGTAGTACGAGGTACGTAAATGTTCGGATAGTCCGACGATCGGATTTACTGCCAACATATCCAAGGATCTCTTGGGTCGCTTCCCGAAGATTCACTGATGGCGTATGATTCGAGCATAATTAATCTGTGATTAATTACGGAGAGTTTTTATCTAGGATAAAATACCATTTGAAGAGAGAGAATGGTTAATTTGGAATTAATCGATAAAATAATATATTCGATATATTAAACGAAATTAGATTTCGACGCGAAATTAAAATTGGATTTTAATTCGGGCTAACGAATTAATTTAGAATTAATTCGCTAGCAGCGTGAATAGTAATTTTGCTTGGCATTATTATTTAATTAAATTTGATTTAATTACGTCGCAACGGAAAGTTTGTTAATTTGGAATTAACGAAACCGAGCCTGGGATGTGTTTGCGAGGCCACTCCGATTTTGAATCAAGTGCGGCCACAAGTCACATCACTCATCACATCACATGTCACTTTAGTGATGGATATCAATTCACCTTTTTGGTGAGTGACAACTAGTCACTATTCATGGTGGATGTGGTTGTGAGCCTTTAATGCATTTTTTGCTCCAAAATTTGGTTTGACTTTTTGAAAGCATATACCAAAATTCGGTAAAGCATTTTTCATTATTGTTTTTTGAAAACAAATACCAAAACAAAGAAATTTATCTCTCTCCCAATTAGGCCAAAACCGTGAGCCTTAAGATAAGAAGCAAAAATTTTGGAGCATCTTCACTTGCTAGCACACTTCAAGAATAAATACAAGGTGATAGGGAAACCATCTCAAGAGCTTGGAATCCTTACAAAGCTTGGAGCTTATTCATCTTCTTCAAAGAACCTCCTTGGCCGAAACTTTAAAGGATCAACAAGGAAGGAAATTTTGTATTCAACACATCTCAAAATACGTTCATTGTAAGTATGATTATGCCATCCTTCTTTGAGTATTCATTCTTTTCAATGCTTAAATATGATCTTGGGACCACATTAGAAACCAACAAATTGAGCATTGGTGTATTTTTAACAGTTTTAAAATACTTTATTCTATTACGAGTGTATAGGAAAAAACCGAGATGAATCGGAGTCCGAAAAAACCAAAACGAAAGAAAATCGGGTCTTGTACGTGGTGCGCGCCTAGATTGCGTATGCTACAGGCGCAGCATGCCTGCGCAAGCATGCTGCTTGCGCAAGGAGCACATGATGCGCCTCAACACATGCTGCCATGCAACGCAGCAACCACTGCAATATTTTTTTTTTAAAAAAAATCCTTAAATACTTTTAAAATTGTTGAAGAACAATCAACGAATTTAAAATATTTTATTGAAACAACACCTTTCAAATAAAATGCAAACCAAAACCAGTGATATTATAGAATAGTAATCAATATCAAATCAACAGGAAACATAAATACAAGTGATCAAACAACAAAACAGCAATCCGACTTTTATAGATTGAGGCTAGCGTAATGCTATGTCCTATAGCAAAATTTCACCCCTACTCTTGTGCTTGTAGTTCGACGGACGTCTGCCACCAGGATTCAACAATCTGGAAGTCGAAATTCTGCACTGAAAATCGACCCTGGCGAATCTACTTGATATCTTTTTGTATTTCGTTTTTACAAAGATCATAAGTAATATGAACGTTTTTCATAGAAAGTTTTTTCTTCGAATACATACTGTTCTATTTATATAGACAGTTAGAAACAGTTAGTGTTGATGCAGTGTTGATGTCTTTTCAGTTGAACTGAAGGGTTGTGTTCTTTTGATTTAATTTAAATCCAAAATAAACAAAAACCAAAAACGTTTTTCAGGGAGGCTAATTAATCACAAGAGCCCAAGAGCAATGCAATTAATAATAATAAAGCTATATCTTCTCTTATATTATTGAGTCACAATATGTATGACTTGCTGTTGGGGCGGTTGTGGGACCCCTAGGGTCGGATCGGTGCCCCGCGCAGAGGAAATTGGTCTAACCCATGGTAATTGAGCATTGGTGTATTTTTAAAAGTTTTAAAATACTATATTCCATTACGAGTGTATAGGAAAAAACCGAGATGAATCGGAGTCCGAAAAAACCGAAACGAAAGAAAATCGGGTCTTGTACGTGGTGCGCGCCTAGATTGCGTATGCTACATGCGCAGCTTGCCTGCGCAAGCAAGCTGCTTGCGCAAGGAGCACATGATGCGCCGCAACACATGCTGCCCTGCAACGCAGCAACCACTGAATTTTTTTATTTTAAAAGAAATCCTTAAATACTTTTAAAATTGTTGAAGAACAATGAACGAATTTAAAAATTTTTTTGAAACAGAACCTTTCAAATAAAATACAAACCAAAATTAATGATATTATAGACAAGTAATCAATATCAAATCAACAGGAAACTTATAATACAAGTGATCAAACAACAAAACGGCAATCCGACTTTTGGTTTATTCTTGAAAGTAAACTGTTGGATTTGTCTCTTAATTAAAATGACGGTAGCATCATTATTCGAGGTAATTTTTAAAAAATACAAGAATTAATTGTGCCTCATTTTTCAATCCTCTATTGAGTGCATGTGTTCTCTGGAGTCACAGCTTACACCGTAGCACTTCATACTATTTGTTCGCTAGACTAGTTAAGTGAATTTTTTTTAAGTAGAATAATCCGTAAACCGAACCGAACCAATCCGTAAACCGCTGGTTTAAAAATTTTCAATCCGAACCAAACCGTTATTTAATGGTTTGGTTTGAGAGATAAAAAAACCGGACCGTAAAATATGGTTTGGTTCGATTTTTAGCAAAAACCGAACCAAACCGAACCGCGCCCACCCCTAGTTAGTGGGTATATAGATGTATTATTAAATAAGTTTAACATAGCTATATTGGAATTATTTATGAATTATTTGCAACTAATGAACATGATAAAAGAAGATCACATGGTTGTGTTGAATATGCTTAACTATGAAAGATGTTTAACCACAAACGACAAACCTTTTTCTTAATAATTAGAGCTAATTAAACTTGATAAACGAAACATTAAAGCAGCATGAAGAACATTTTACTGATTTTCAGGAGGCAGTACATCGACTTCTGGGTTAAAAGAGAGCTAAAGAAATAACTTTATAGCGTAAACTTACTTCAGTAATTAAGAATATGATCACTGGAAAAAATATATGCTACTAAAGCTTATATAACAGGTAACACAAAACATCAAACTGATAACATTCGATAAGTACTAGTACTAATCTAGCACTTGTAATGAACTGCTGTTTCAAAATGGCGACTAGACGATTGCATAATAATGAGACAATATCTAAATGAACATCATCATTTCATGTATACCTGAAAGCTGAACATAAATTGTCGAGCTCTCTTGCTCACTGTGGCATCTGGGTGAGATTGAAGCTTCTCATACATAATTCGAGCCTCATTTGGTCTGCAAGCATTGCAACTGAATAATATATGCCTAGTTCGTAAAGGAGACTGAGGCACCATACAAAATATCGCACAACAATATAAATGTTATTCTCAATTCATTCCCAATGACATACTGGAAAAAACACTACCTTCCATTTCCTGTCTAATTCGACAAATTTTTAAGAATTCACCACTCTTAATGAAGCAATGACAGAAACTAGGCCATATAATTTACTAATCTTAACTCTGCTAAATATGCTTAGTGTTTCTATATTAAGTATTTACCCGATAACCAGCAACCTAGCTGTTTTTGCCATTTGTTTAGCTAACTGAGGCATCAAGGTTACAATTTTATTTCAACATTATTCATTCTAATTTCGATATTTTTCATTCATGATATATACCTTCGAAGAGAATCCTGGCAGATAGACCACTGCAAAGCAGCTAATCCATGAAGTTCACTCTGCACAAATAAAACACCTAATATTAAATAAATAGAACAAGGATCGAAAGATTATACAATTTATTTTACTTGAAGCTAAAAAAAGCAGTCCTCCCGACTGCGTTCACAGAGAAACATACTAATAAGATCATGATTCTAAGAAGTCAATTCCTCAAATATCAAAAGGGAGTTAGTTCAGATGAAAGCAACAGTTATAATTTTTAACATAACTACGGTGCTTAACATCGGTAAACTAACCTTGAACACCATTTTATTCATAACCTTTTCATAGTAGGTCAAAGCTTTCTTAAGCTTCCCTGAATACATCAAGGAGTCACCATCCTTCAATGCTTATTTATTCCCAGAATATCCTTTAATTGAGCAAAAAATTTCAAGAAACAAAAGATCCAATATATGGAAAATAACCCTAAATATCAAGTAAAAGCAACTCGTTCTTTTTTTAGGATTCCTTCCACAAAGATTCCATTATACCGTATCAACATTTAGAGGAAAAACCCAAACCAAATCAACAGAAGAACTTGTAGAAAGAAAGAATGGTTACACAAACAAATAAGAAATTATTTAGCTTTCTTTCACGCAAATCACATGGAAAATTCATTCAAGGTGGGTTCAGTGCATCCAAGAAGATGGGTTCAACTTTGTCTGCCTCTCGTCCTGAAGATATGGCAAAAAATAAAATATTCAATATGTTTATGAAAAGAGAGTGAGATTTACAATGTGTTAGTGAGAATAAGAATGCACAAATAAGACTAGACGTACCGTTTATATCATAAACAACATCAAAGCCTTTTACAGAGAGACTAGATTTCACAGATTCAAAAGTCTTTTCTGTCTCCTTTCAATTGCAAGATCTGGAAAAATCATAACTAATCAAACTTCACATATCCAAAATGTCTAACACACTTTTCAAATCTATAATAATAATACCTTAGAAGAAAATTCAGCATATTTCTGGTCTGATTCACCCGGCAATTAAATAAACCCTAACCAAATCAAGAATGGTTATACAAACAAGTTAGCTTTCTTTCACGCAAATCACATGGAAAGCAAGAACTTGTAGAAAGAAAGACCGACTCAAACTCCATTGGCTTATCAGAACGTGTAAGAACCCCAGGGGGATGAGCAACAGAAGAACCAAAATCTGATTAGGAATAGTAGCATTATTCCCCCTTCACTCTATACTCAATTCAATCGAAACCCACGAAACCCAAATTTAAGCAATAGAAATAGAAGCGAACCTGAAAGATGAAAGATCTCAAGAGTTGAGAGCTGAAGAGTTGAATAATGGAAAAAGCAAAGCCCAACAGAAATTGAAGAGTTGTGAGTTGAGAGCTGAAGAGATGAGACCTGCTGCATGAGATGAAGATGAAGATTTTGACGATGAGTGAGGGTTTTTTTAGAAAAATATGATGTGTTAATTTTCTGGTGTAAAAAAAATGCGTGGGAAAACAAAAATTTCCCACTACCATTCACGTTTTTAGTGGCGAATTAAAAGTAGTAGTTTTTTAGTGGCGAAAAGCAATTTTTAATGGCGAAATAAATTTCGCCACTAAATTTTCGTCACAAAAAATGTGATTTCTTGTAGTGGTCACAATATGTATGACTTGCTGTTAGGGCGGTTGTGGGATCCCTAGGGTAGGATCGGTGCCTCACGCGTAGGAAATTGGTCTAACCCATAGTAATTGAGCATTGGTATATTTTTAAAAGTTTTAAAATACTATATTTCATTACGAGTGTATAAGAAAAAACTGAAATGAATCGGAGTTCGAAAAAACCAAAACGAAAGAAAATCGGGTCTTGTACATGGTGCGCGCCTAGATTGCGTATGCTACATGCGCAGCTTGCCTGCGCAAGCACGCTGCTTGCGCAAGGAGCACATGATGCACCGTAACACATGCTGCCCTGCAACACAGCAACCACTGAAGTATTTTTTTTTTTTAAATCCTTAAAAACTTTTAAAATTGTTGAAGAACAATCAACGAATTTAAAATATTTTATTGAAACAGAACCTTTCAAATAAAATACAAACCAAAACCAGTGATATTATAGACAAGTAATCAATATCAAACCAACAGGAAACTTACAATACAAGTGATCAAACAACAAAACAGTAATCCGACTTTTATAGATTGAAGCTAGCGTAATGCTATGTCATATAGCAGAATTTCGCATCTATTCTTGTGCTTGTAATTCGACTGACGTCTGCCACCAGGATTCAACAATCTAGAAGTCGAAATTCTGCACTGAAAATCGACCCATGGCGAATCTACTTGATATCTTTTTGTATTTCATTTTTACAAAGATCATAAGTAATTTGACCATTTTTCATAGAAAGTTGTTTCTTTGAATACATAATGTTCTATTTATATAGACAGTTAGAAACAGTTATTGTTGATGCAATGTTGATGTCTTTTTAGTTGAACTGAAGGGTTGTGTTCTTTTGATTTAATTTAAATCCAAAATAAACAAAAACCAAAAATATTTTTCAGGGAGGCTAATTAATCACAAGAGCCCAAGAGCAATGCAATTAATAATAATGAAGCTATATCTTCTCTTATATTATTGAGTCACAATATGTATGACTTCCTGTTGGGGAGTTTGTGGGACACCTAGGGTCGGATCGGTGCCCAGCGCAAAGAAAATTGGTCTAACCCATGGTAATTGAGCATTGGTGTAATAGTTTTAAAATACTATATTCCATTACGAGTGTATAGGAAAAAACCGAGAAGAATCGGAGTTCGAAAAAATAGAAAATCGGGTCTTGTACGTGGTGCGTTCCTAGATTGTGTATGCTACATGCGCAGCTTGCCTGCGCAAGCAAGCTGCTTGCGCAAAGAGCACATGATGCGCCTCAACACATGCTGCCATGCAACGCAGCAACCACTGCAATATTTTTTTTTTAAAAAAAATCCTTAAATACTTTTAAAATTGTTGAAGAACAATCAACGAATTTAAAATATTTTATTGAAACAATACCTTTCAAATAAAATGCAAACCAAAACCAGTGATATTATAGACAAGTAATCAATATCAAATCAACAGGAAACTTACAATACAAGTGATCAAACAACAAAACAGCAATCCGACTTTTATAGATTGAGGCTAGTGCAATGCTATGTCCTATAACAAAATTTCACCCCTACTCTTGTGCTTGTATTTCGACGGACGTCTGCCACCAGGATTCAACAATCTGGAAGTCGAAATTATGCACTGAAAATCGACCCTTGGCGAATCTACTTGATATCTTTTTGTATTTCGTTTTTACAAAGATCATAAGTAATATGAACGTTTTGTTGGGTTTGGTGCTCAGAGCGCCAATCCGGACCATATTTATATCTGATTCATGAATATGATCAATTCCTTTTTTCCATAATATTACTTATTTATGGTTGCACCTCTTGTTTTTATATACGTATTTGATCTGATTACTATTAGATTGAAACTAAATGTGGTTTAGTGATATGTATATATTAGACAAAGGCCCGATAATATATAATGCAGTACACAGTTACAATGTTAGTTTGTAATTGACATTGGGAAGTGTCACTGCTAAATGTATATTATCAAACATAGTTCCTGGTCAAGATTTACTGACACGGGTCGGTTAGTCAAATCCGTTGAGACCAGTACTTGTCGTATATCGAGACTTGGTCTGATGGTTTATCCTAATGAACCATAAGTCTTGGGAGACTCGTATAGACGTGTAGGTGTTTATAGTGGATAAACACTTAACGACTCACTGAAGATTCTTAATGGATGGTACATCAACTTCAATAAGAATCTTCTCGGGTTGAGTAGCATAGTGGTCCTTCGACTTGAGATACCATTGCTGATGTATGAGACATCCTCCACACTTAGATGGCAGTCACGTCACCGATCTATTTAGATCAGACCTTCGCCTGTTCGTTGGGTGTAGACCGATCCTTAGGATATCATGTGTATATCAAGAAATGATCCGTCAGTTCTGTGTATAGAGCATAGGTAGTCCATATGTGATTAGCAATCTGTTAAATATGTGGCCATAGTAAACTTCGGAAGTAAGTTCCGAATGTTATTTAGAGATTGCTAATAGAAACGTCGACGGGATAATACCTATAGAGATTTGACGTTTACATCTATATCTATGGGATTATCCGGTTACCTGTGATTGAGAGATTATACGTATGCAATGACCTAGACCTGTATGATTCAATGAGTTTATCTGCGGTCATCATAATTTACGGGTGGGTAAATTATGGACTCGAAATTTGATTTCGTGATGGATATGCATGAATCTAAAGAGTCTCACTAATGAAATATACTCGTAGAGCACTAGGGCAATTTTTATGAATAATACTGATTATTTATAGGTCGTTTAAAGGTTAAACGAAAAATACATGTGAATGGACCTAATAGTCATTTCCTAATTATTGTGTATTTGTACTTAATGATAGATTTTGTTAAATACACATTAATTAAATGTCAAATTGTGATATTTGACATATATCATAAATATAATACATATATTTAAAATATTTGTATTTAAATAATTATTTAATTATTTAATTGTTAAATAATTAAATTAATTAAAATATATATATCTTAAAGTTGTGATATTTATGGAAATGCTTTTAGTTGCTTTATTTGACTTTAAGAAAATCATTAAATGGTTTGATGGTAACTTATGCAAGTTGATAAAGTAAATTAAATGAAACAAATTAAATATCTAGATATTTATGCTTCCAAATTCGGCCAAGGTCTATTTTTTGTGAAGTATATATTGTTTTGTTTTGTTTTGCTTTTAGGGTTTAAGAAGTTCATTAGGTACAAAAGAAACACAAAATTAGTTGAGAGAAAAGTTTGAAGAAAAGAAGGAAATGCTTGGAAATCTTAAGGTTTTGTAAGTTTTCTTTCAAATCTTCCAACATGAAAAATGTTTCTAACATGATTAGCTTCATCTTGTGTTGCTTTGATGTTGTCTCTCTACTTATAGTTTGTGTTTTAGTTGTTGTGAACTTGAATGAAAGATGTGTGCATGTAAGTTAGCTTGAAATGGTTTCAAAGCTTTACTTTTGATTTTTGGAAAATCAAGTTGTCATTCTAGAGTTGGTAAGCCACTCCTTGGTGACCTAGAATTTTTCTAGAGTTGTTTCAAATTGGTGAGGCTAGATTGGTGAAGTATTGAATGGATTAAAGTGTTGGATTTTAAAGATTTGGTAAAATTAGACAATTTGGTGAAATTGAAAAATTAGGGTTCATAACCCTCTCCAAATTTGGGTATTTTCATATATGTGATGTATTATGGTATGAATATGATGCATGTAAAATTTTAGGTTAATTGGATTTGATCTTGGCAAGTTTTGAACAAAAGGGACCAAATTGCAATTAATTTGAAATTTTGGGGTGCTCACGGTAATTGCTCAAAAATTAGGGATTTGTGTGAAATCTGATTTTGATGAATTAGATGTGTTGAAAAATATTTTAGAAATGATTTAGAATCGTCCAAAATTGTATTGGACAACTTTTGGACTAAAATGATCAATTTACAAAGTTTTGGGGCAATTCAGTAATTACCAAGAAATTTGATCTCTTGTGTAATTTTTTCAGAATTTGATAATTGGATAATTAAATAAATAAGTTTATTTAATTGATCCAAGAAAAATTTTGAAATCGGAAAATTTTGATTTTCCGCTTTTCCGCTGCGTTATCGATATTCCCCCTTAAAACTCTATCAAAATGGTATCAGAGCGAGTCTGATTCTGGACACCCTAATATGATTAGCGCTTTAAAATCTAATGTTTGTTCTTATCTTTACTTGATACATGCATGCTTTCATTTAATTTGATTAAATTTAAAGTGTATGACACTTTATGGAATATCCCCGCTTAATAAGGTTTTAAAGTAACTAGTATTTGGAATACTTGCTTCTTGGTCCGTCTTGTCAATACGGTTTATGAATATTTTTCCGTGACTACATCCGAGACCGTGCCTCTGCTGTGAGGGTGTAGCCGATAGAGATTTATTTATACCGGATGTATATTAGATACTAGATAAATTCAAGCGAAAGCGCAATCCTGAATGTGCCCTAGCTGTCAGGGTTACGCAAGTAGCTTGAGTTTATCATTGACGAGTTTAACCTTGGTACGTCTCTTTGTGGACCTGCCTTAAGAGTGACAACGAGAAATGACCAGGACCGGAAACTCAGAAGTCACAACGAGTGTGATTGACAATGAGTTGTCTTCCTGTGAATATACGTAGGCGAGACCGTGCCTCTACTGTGAGTCGAAATATATTCATGGGGTCCACTTCCCATTATGGAATTCAATTTAATTATTGAATTCTCGTTTTTCCGTTGGGGATTACGGTATTACGTAAAATAATGGGAGGCACTGCTAAGTTTAAAATATTCCATAACTTAGGCAGTGTGTACTGTTATGGAAATTGCCGCTTGTTTGTTTCCTTATTCTATTGTTTATATATAATTGAACTTTTATTTACTGCACACATATTTTGATATGTTATCTGACTTGACTCTTGGTTGCAGTTATTCTAGAATAGGTTCTAGATATTACTAGACTATGATATTATTAGATTGGTCTAAACAATCGGGAACTGTTGTTCCGATTTTCTTGAAAAATCAAGATGGTTAATGACTTAGTTTCTAAGTCATGATAGATAATCTAGATAGATATCCCTTTTAGGATATAATACTTTAGAGAGAATAGTTTCTTATGCAGTAAGAATTGACTTGAATTAGTTCATGTCTCGAGATTCTTGACTGGCATTAAGAAAGCCCCATTAGGTATTTGTTTATCTAGTAATGGCGTTTCTTAGCTTTAATGACCTTTAGAGGCAATGTGTCTGACACACTTACTAATCAGTTATTTATAATTGTTGTGAATAGTTGAATGCAAACAGTAAAGCTAAAGAAAGGAGATGCGTATAGTTGTATATAGAAAATATTGATTTTCACAATACTACAGCTATAGGTATTAGATATCAGATCTCTCGTCTAGTTATTTAAAATATTAGTTAATGATTCTTTTGATATTTGATATCGGAACTTGCGACTATTGGATAGTTACTTGTTCTTTATAAACAATTGTTATATATTTTAAATGTAACTAGTAGTGTCATTGACGTAGAGATAAACATTAAGAAAAATTATTCGGTAAAGTAAATAATTTAGAACGGTGCTTTATGAGATTTTATCACTTAAGCATTGGATGCTTATTCCGTATGGTAAAGGATGGTTTGATATAAGATCACACCACATATCCTTATCCATTTAATGAATATTGTATTCGGTAAGGTGATTAAAATCTCGTTTAACCAATGATTTTTCATTGGACCACCAGATTTATTAAACTGATACATTAGATGTATGTAGTTTAATGAATTGTAATTGCTTAAGGTAGTTTTCTTTACTTCGTAACTTAATTTATGAATTGTCATAACTTAGTTACGTGTTTCTGAAGGAACACATATTGAACGTCTTGAAAGTATCAAGAACTTTCAATCTGTTCTAATGAAACGTAGATTGAATATTTTTTACTTGTTCAATTATATTCAATCTAAAGTTTTTTTAGAACTCTATCCTTAAAATTCATTACATGTCTTTGAACTGTTCAAAGATCTTTGATACGATCAAACATATGAATTTGAAGCAATTAGTTCTAAGGTTATTCAGTGAATATGATTCTTATTCAATATTATTCTTCCACGATTCCATCTTGATGGAATTGAGTAGTGGGAGCAGTCAAATCTTATATGATTTGATTCGTTTGATATTGAATGTTACCGAATTAGTTTCAATACTCTTGGGGATATAATCCAGTAACACTAGTTCATATTTTTAATTTAGGTTCCATTAATTTCTACAGTTACATATATGATATGTATAGGTAGAAAATCTGAATCTTGAAAGGTTTGAGATTTGAATCTTTCTTTTATATAATAGTTATATAATGGAAAATACTTACACCTCGGAGGTATAAGTAAAAGTTTATCATTTGTTATGTTTAATAGAATATTGTATTCTATTTGATAGAATATCTTTCCTACGATCCTAAGTAATAAAATCATTTTATTACTTGGTGTGTAACATCGGATGTTAACAATTGTATAAAATATTTGACTTATTGTAGTCAAATGTGAGAATGATAAACTATAATTGGAACTACATAATTAATAAGATGAAACAACCCTTACACATCTTTCGTACAAGTCCAATAAGATAACGAAATCATTTACGAGTATTTAATACTTAATGGTTCTGTTGTTTTCTTCTTGAAGAAAATTATCCTATAACTTATAATGGAAGCGATATTTGATATCGATTCTGGAAGTTCGCCATTGAACCATAGATCTAAGATTGTTCGTGGCTTACTACGATCAAGTTTTGAACTTGATTAAGCTTTAATTATGAATTAGTTCATGATATGTGTTAATTGTTTGCGCAGCAAAAGCAGTGTGAGCTTATTAAAGGTTTAACCTTTATAGTATGACAGTGAGAAAAGTTATACTCAGCAATCTATTGTAGATTCTGAGAAAACTTGTCTCTAGTCACGCTAATTGAACAATTAAAGATATATTGGTTAATGTTGATATTAAATTGTACATTTTAGCTAAAGAATACAAAGTGGCATTTTTTGAATGGCTTGTTCGGATAAAAGATCATTTGTGATTTCTTTGTTTGAAGAGCTCATTCTAGAATGGCCCTAGAGTTTGTGTTCTGCTCAGATCACAGTTTATTTTGCTAGCTTATAGAGCCTATTGTAGACTCGTATAAGTCTTCCGGAAATCCGTGTTCTCTATTTTTGATATTAGTCAGATTGTCTGATCTTGTCAAAGTATAGAGAATACATATGTGATTGAAGGGTTAGTGGGAGCGTACAAATTACTTTCTACTGTTATATATCCTAACGACATTATCATTATTATGGTAATAATGAGATGTTTGTGAGGTAAAAGGTTTACCTAAGTCTTATTTTCTCCGTGAAAGAAGTGAGAGTAGTCTCTGTTATATTAGATATAAAGTTTTATATAAGATATAAAACTAAGAGACTTGTGGGATACTCCTATTATTCGTGCATTAGATATGATCTAATAAAAGACAGAACAAGGCTATTTGTATGACAGTTAGTATAACTGTTTGACAGTTAATATGTGTATTGTATATAATATTCATTTTTCGTAAAGGATGATTCCTTTTTCGAAAAAAATATTGATTAGAGTGTCTAATCAATCTTATGTATCATTTGATGATGACATAATGAATACTTTATTATGTGCGATTAAAGATATGGATTTAATCGTAATTGTTACGAGTTATTTTTGATACCCTATAGACCATGGGATGGATCTTGAAACACGTTCTTTGTGATATTTGAGATATTAAGAACGAGTTTCGAATTCATGGAGAAAACAGTCTGCAACCATTGGGGTCATATTAGTTTTGAGACTAATTATGACGTTAGACAGTCTACGTCATAAAGGGTCAGAGTAGATGCAGTGAGAGTGTCACAGAGGATTCTACTTTGTGAGTGGAATTAGATGCAACTTATGAAGTATTGACTTACGAAGTTGCATAGTGACCTGATAAATTAGAAGTTTTGTATTGATGTTGTGCTTGCGGTTGTCTTCATAGTATTTTGGATTTGATCCTTAAATACTTGGACAACTCAGTAGTTGTAGCTCAATACTGATGTAGCATCAGATTCATATTAATGTATAATTTATATTCTACAAAATATGAATGATGCTGTCTATGGGAAACGATTGGGTTTGTTTGACAAACTCATTATGTTATAGCGAACCTACTTCTTGTTGCCTACCTCTTAAGTGCTAGGTGAGCTTTTGAGGGCTATGCGTATACGATATACATTGAAATGTGTATATGATACCGTGGATTGGCACAAGAGCAAGTGGGAGAAATTGTTGGGATTGGTGCTCAGAGCGCAAATCCGGACCATATTTGTATCTGATTCATGAATATGATCAATTTATTTTTCCATAATATTACTTATTTATGGTTGCACCTCTTATTTTTATATACGTATTTGATCTGATTACAATTAAATTGAAACTAAATGTGGTTTAGTGATATGTATATATTAGACAAAGTCCCGATAATATATAATGCAGTACACAGTTACAAAGTTAGTTTGTAATTGATTTTGGGAAGTATCACTGCTAAATGTATATTATCAAACATAGTTCCTGGTCAAGATTTACTAACACGGGTCGGTTAGTCAAATCCGTTGAGACCAGTACATATCGTATATCGAGACTTGGTCCGATGGTTTATCCCAATGAACCATGAGACTTGGGAGACTCTTATAGACGTGTAGGTGTTTATAGTGGATAAACACTGAACGACTCACCGAAGATTCTTAATGGATGGTACACCAACGTCAATAAGAATTTTCTCGGGTTGAGTAGCGTAGTGGTCATTCCACTTGAGATACCACTGTGGATGTATGAGACATCTTCCACACTTAGATGGCAGTTACGTCACCGATCTATTTAGATCAGACCTCCGCCTATTCGTTGGGTGTGGACCGATCCTCAAAATATCATGTGTGTATCAAGAAAGGATCCGTCAGTTCTGTGTACAGTTCATAGGTAGTCCATATGTGATTAACAATCTGTTAAATCTGTGGCCACAGTAAACTTCGGAAGTAAGTTCTGAATGTTATTTAGAGATTGCTTATAGGATCGTCGACGGGATAATACCTATAGAGATTTGACGTTTACATCTATATCTATGGGATTATCCGGTTACCTGTGATGGAGAGATTATACGTATGCAATGACCTAGACCTGTATGATTCAGTGAGTTTATCTGCGGTCATCATAATTTACGGGTGGGTAAATTATGGACTCGAAAATTGATTTAGTGATGGATATGCATGAATCTAGAGAGTCTCACTAATGAAATATACTCGTAGAGCACTAGGGCAACTTTTATGAATAATACTGATTATTTATAGGTCGTTTAAAGGTTAAACGAAAAATACATGCGAATGGACCTAATAGTCATTTCCTAATTATTGTGTATTTGTACTTAATGGTAGATTTTGTTAAATACACATTAATTAAATGTCAAATTGTGATATTTGACATATATCATAAATATAATAAATATATTTAAAATATTTGCATTTAAATAATTATTTAATTGTTAAATAATTAAATTAATTCAAATATAAATATCTTTAAGTTGTGATATTTATGGAAATGCTTTTAGTAGCTTTATTTGACTTTAAGAAAATCATTAAATGGTTTGATGATGACTTATGCAAGTTGATAAAGTAAATTAAATGAAACAAATTAAATATCTAGATATTTATGCTTCCAAATTCAGCCAAGGTCTATTTTTTGTGAAGTATATATTGTTTTGTTTCATTTTTAGGGTTTAAGAAGTTCATTAGATACAAAAGAAACACAAAAGTAGTTGAGAGAAAAGTTTGAAGAAAAGAAGGAAAAGCTTGGAAATCTTAAGGTTTTGTAAGTTTTCTTTCAAATCTTCCAACATGAAAAATGTTTCTAACATGCTTAGATTCATCTTGTGTTGCTTTGATGTTGTCTCTCCACTTATATTTTGTGTTTTAGTTGTTGTGAACTTGAATGAAAGATGTGTGCATGTAAGTAAGCTTGAAATGGTTTCAAAGCTTTACTTTTGATTTTTGGAAAATCAAGTTGCCATTCTAGAGTTGGTAAGCCACTCATTGGTGACCTAGAATTGTTCTAGAGTTGTTTCAAAGTGGCGAGGCTAGATTGGTGAAGTATTGAATGGATTAAAGTGTTGGATTTTAAAGATTTGGTAAAATTGGACAATTTGGTGAAATTGAAAAATTAGGGTTCATAACCCTCTCCAAATTTGGGGCTTTTCATATATGTGATGTATTATGGTATGAATATGATGCATGTAAAATTTTAGGTTAATTGGATTTGATCTTGGCAAGTTTTGATCAAAAGGGACCAAATTGCAATTAATTAGAAATTTTGGGGTGCTCACGATAATTGCTCAAAAATTGGGGATTTGTGTGAAATCTGATTTTGATGCATTAGATGCATTAGAAATGATTTAGAATCATCCAAAATTGTATTTGACAACCTTTGGACTAAAATGATCAATTTACAAAGTTTTGGGGCAATTCGGTAATTACCAAGAAATTTGATTTTTTGTGTAATTTTTTCAGAATTTGATAATTGGATAATTAAATAAATAAGTTTATTTTATTGATCCAAGAAAAATTTTGAAATCGGAAAATTTTGATTTTCCACGTTTCCGCTGCATTACCGATATTCCCCCTTAAAACCCTATCACGTTTTACATAGAAATTTTTTTTCGAATACATACTGTTCTATTTATATAGACAGTTAGAAACAGTTAGTGTTGATACAGTTTTGATGTCTTTTTAGTTGAACTGAAGGGTTGTGTTCTTTTGATTTAATTTAAATTCAAAATAAACAAAAACCAAAAACGTTTTTCAGGGAGGCTAATTAATCAAAAGAGCCCAAGAGCAATGCAATTAATAATAATAAGGCTATATCTTCTCTTATATTATTGAGTCACAATATGTATGACTTGCTTGTTGGGGCGGTTGTGGGACCCCTAGGGTTGGATCGGTGCCCTGCGCAGAGGAAATTGGTCTAACACATGGTAATTGAGCATTGGTGTATTTTTAAAATTTTTAAAATACTATATTCCATTACGAGTGTATAGGAAAAAACCGAGATGAATCGGAGTCCGAAAAAAACCGAAACGAAAGAAAATCGGGTCTTGTACGTGGTGCGCGCCTATATTGCGTATGCTACATGCGCTGCTTGCCTGCGCAAGCAAGCTGCTTGCGCAAGGAGCACATGATGCACTGCAACACATGCTGCCCTGCAACGCATCAACCACTTAAATATTTTTTTTTTTAAAAAAAATCCTTAAATACCTTTAAAATTGTTGAAGAACAATCCATGAATTTAAAATATTTTATTGAAACATAACCTTTCAAATAAAATAAAAACCAAAACTAGTGATATTATAGACAAGTAATCAATATCAAATCAACAGAAAACTTACAATACAAGTGATCAAACAACAAAACAGCAATCCGACTTTTATAGATTGAGGCTAGCGTAATGCTATGTCCTATAGCAGAATTTCTCCCATACTCTTGTGCTTGTAGTTCGACGGACGTCTGCCACCAGGATTGAACAATCTGGAAGTCGAAATTCTGCACTGAAAATCGATCATTGGCGATTCTACTTGATATCTTTTTGTATTTCATTTTACAAAAATCAGAAGTAATATGAATGTTTTTCGTAGAAAGTTTTTTCTTCGAATACATACTGTTCTATTTATATAGACAGTTAGAAACAGTTAGTGTTGATGCAGTGTTGATGTCTTTTCAGTTGAATTGAAGGGTTGTGTTCTTTTGATTTAATTTAAATCCAAAATAAACAAAAACAAAAACGTTTTTCATGGAGGCTAATTATCACAATAGCCCAAGAGCAATGCAATTAATAATAATAAAGTTATATCTTCTCTTATATTATTGAGTCATAATATGTATGACTTGCTGTTGGGGCGGTTGTGGGACCCATAGGGTCGGATCGGTGCCCCATGCATAGGAAATTGGTCTAACCCATTGTAATTGAGCATTGGTATATTTTTAAAAGTTTTAAAATACTATATTCCATTACAAGTGTATTGGAAAAAACCGAGATGAATCGGAGTCCGAAAAAACCGAAACGAAAGAAAATCGGGTCTTGTACGTGGTGTGCGGCAAGATTGCGTATGCTACATGCGCAGCTTGCCTGCGCAAGCAAGCTGCTTGCGCAAGGAGCACATGATGCGCCGCAACACATGCTGCCCTGCAATGCAGCAACCACTAAAATATTTTTTTTAAAAAAAATCCTTAAATACTTTTAAAATTGTTGAACAACAATCAGCGAATTTAAAATATTTTTTTGAAACAGAAACTTTCAAATAAAATACAAACCAAAACTAGTGATATTATAGACAAGTAATCAATATCAAATCAACAGGAAACTTACAATACAAGTGATCAAACAACAAAACAGCAATCCGACTTTTATAGATTGAGGCTAGCGTAATGCTATGTCCAATAGCAGAATTTCACCCCTACTCTTCTGCTTGTAGTTCGACGGACGTCTGCCCCAAGGATTCAACAATCTAGAAGTCGAAATTGTGCACTGAAAATCGACCCCTGACGAATCTACTTGATATCTTTTTTTTTTTTATTTTGTTTTTACAATGATCAGAAGAAATATGAACGTTTTTCATAGAAAGTTTTTTTTTTCGAAAACATATTGTTCTATTTATATAGACAGTTAGAAACAGTTAGTGTTGATGCAGTGTTGATGTCTTTTCAGTTAAACTGAAGGGTTGTGTTCTTTTGATTTAATTTAAATCCAAAATAAACAAAAACCAAAAACTTTTTTCAGGGAGGCTAATTAATCACAAGAGCCCAAGAGCAATGCAATTAATAATAATAATGCTAGTTCTTCTCTTATATTATTGAGTCACAATATGTATGACTTGCTGTTGGGGCGGTTGTGGGACCCCTAAGGTCGGATCGGTGCCCCGCGCTGAGGAAATTTGTCTAACCCTTGGTAATTGAGCATTGGTGTATTTTAAAAGTTTTAAAATACTATATTCATTTACGAGTGTATAGAAAAAAAACCGAGATGAATCGGAGTCTGAAAAACTCGAAACGAAAGAAAATCGGGTCTTGTACGTGGTGCGCGCCTAGGTTGCGTATGCTACATGCGCTGCTTACCTGCGCAAGCAAGCTGCTTGCGCAAGGAGCACATGATGCGCCGCAACACATGCTGCCCTGCAACGCAGCAACCAGTGAAATATTTTTTTTTTAAAAAAAAAATCCTTAAATGCCTTTAAAATTGTTTAAGAATAATCAACGAATTTAAAATATTTTATTAGAACAGAACATTTCAAATAAAATAAAAACCAAAACCAGTGATATTATAGACAAGTAATCAATATCAAATCTACAGGAAACTTACAATACAAGTGATCAAACAACAAAAAAGCAATCCGGCTTTTATAGATTGAGGCTAGCATAATTCTATGTCCTATAGCATAATTTCACCCATACTCTTGTGCTTATAGTTCGACGGACGTCTGCCACCAGGATTCAACAATCTGGAAGTCGAAATTCTGCACTGAAATTCGACACTTGGCGAATCTACTTGATATCATTTTGTATTTCGTTTTTACAAAGATCAGAATAATATGAACGTTTTTCATAGAAATTTTTTTCTTCGAATACATACTTTTATATTTATATAGACAGTTAGAAACAGTTAATGTTGATGCAATGTTGATGTCTTTTCAGTTGAACTGAAGGGTTATGTTATTTTGATTCAATTTAAATCCAAAATAAACAAAAACCAAAAACGTTTTTCAGGGAGGCTAATTAATCACAAGAGCCCAAGAGCAATGCAATTAATAATAATAAAGCTATATCTTCTCTTATATTATTGAGTCACAATATGTATGACTTACTGTTGGGGCGGTTGTGGGACCCCTAGGGTCGGATCGGTGCCCCGCGCAGAGGAAATTTGTCTAACCCATGGTAATTGAGCATTGGTATATTTTTAAAAGTTTTAAAATACTATATTCCATTACGAGTGTATAGGAAAAAACCGAGATGAATCGAAGTTCGAAAAAACCAAAATGAAAGAAAATCGGGTCTTGTACGTGGTGCACGCCTAGATTGCGTAAGCTACATGCGCAGCTTGCCTGCGCAAGCAAACTGCTTACGCAAGGAGCACATGATGCGCCGCAACACATGCTGCCTTGCAACGCAGCAACTACTGAAATATTTTTTTTTAAAAAAAAAATCTTTAAATACTTTTAAAATTATTGAAGAACAATCTACGAATTTAAAATATTTTATTGAAACAGAACCTGTCAAATAAAATACAAACCAAAACCAGCGATATTATAGACAAGTGATAAGTGCGGTTTATACCCACTTATTATGACATTCTTAGCCTATTATTTTTTTATGTTTCGTACCATTTAATGTCATTTATAGTTTATTTTATGTTTTATTTGTAGGAGCATTAATACATGGATCTTGGGATATTTTCACGTGTTTTGAGAACTTTCGGAAGCATCGGACGAGCACTGGAGCAACAGGAACCAAGAGACGCAGGAACCAGTGGAGAATAATCACTGGCGCCACAGCGCCATGATCAAGAGCCGCAACACCTTCATGTAAGTTCTCCTAGAACATGCCAAGATCGTCTAAGAGTGATTTGTGTGTGAATAAAATCAAAAGAGTTGCGGAAAATATTCACATTGATCGGATGAGTTCAAAACTTTTTATGCATTTCCGTGGAAGCTCCAAGCTTTCTTGAGTGTTTTCAACACTTAGGTGAGTTTCCCTATCACCTTGATTCACTCCTTGATGTGCTAGCAAGAACAAAAATTGAAAGAAAAATTTCTCCTCCAAGAAGAAACCCATTCGGCCAAGAGAGAAGAAATTCGGGAGAGATGAATAGTTTTTATGTTTAAAAAAAAATATGTGTTAAATATGGTTTCCAAAACCATGCTGGTTAAAAGCAAGTGGTTTTCTAAAACTATTCACTTTTGCCAACTACCACCATCACTTTTGACAAGTGATGTGAGTGGTGGGTCCCACTTAATTAAATTCAAAATTCAAGTGGGATTAGACAACACACTTCGGACTCGGTTACATTTAATCGAATTAAACGAACTTTCTGTCGCTACGTAATTAAATCCAATTTAATTAAATAATAATGCCTCACAAAATTATTACGGAAGTCGCTAACGAATTAATTCTAAATTAATTTGTTCGCTAGAATTAAAATCTAATTTTAATTTCGAATTGAAATCCAATTTCAATTAATATATCCAATCTAATATTTTAGCCCAATTAAATAAATTAAATAGAAAAATCCAATTTAACTAATAAATTTATTTTACCGATTAATTCCAAATTAACCGTGTTCTCTCCTCTCGACGAATTTAATCCCAAATTAATTCTTTCTCTTTTAATTAATCCCAGATTAATTTATTGCCGTAATTAATCCCAGATTAATTTTCTCTCTCATAATTAATCCCAGATTAATTATTGTTCGAGTCAAATCTCATCAGTGAATCTTCGGTAAGCGATCCAAGAGATCCCTGGATATGTTGGCAGTAAATAAGGTCATCGGACTATCCGAATACATGCATACCCGGTACCACGTTCTCACCGATTTACAAAACATGATTGGCCTGTGCCTATCCAATTCTCCAGAAATATTCTTTAAAGGAATATGTAATCTTTGTCAGGCGTAGTATACGTAGTATTGCGTATTACGATCCAGTATCAGAATGTCACATGCTAGGCCTGGGGCTGGAACTGTGTCTGTCCCGTACGAAGCATATATCGGATCACTAGTAACTAGTCTCTATAATCGGATAATCATGACCTTGTCATATTATCCCGAAAGCTGCAGCATACAAGAGTACCAGTTCCGTATCCTGTGTGATCATCATCTTCATATGACTGAAGTGATACTTCCATCTTGACATCACATCCAATACACTATGATCCTCAGTATACCCAGAAGAGGCGTACACAGAACATGTTAAAGCCCCGGACGACCAAAACCAAAGTATACTGATTTTCGCAAGTATTAGCGATGCAAGTCTCAGGTTAAGACCAAATACACCTACCCTGATTCGGATTCCCATAGACACATAGTCATACTACCAATGGGATTCCAAGGGGTTTATCCAGAGCGAAGCTGTTTCCGTACCATCGGTAAACAGAACCTCCTATTACACTTGCATGAGTATCCAATACCCAAATATATGAGAATTATGATGTTATGCCTCCATAATGCGAACAAGTGCAATACTAGTCTATTCAGCATTATCGATGTCCAGTCTCGATAATACTACAACTAGGGATATTTAATGATTAAACCTTAGTGGATTAATATTGTCTCATATCTTATTAATCTGGTACTAATCATATGGACATTTATCATTTATATATCCCGGTATTCCAATTACAAATGATAAAAGAGCAATTTCCTTTGTCACATAGTTAATTTGTACAACAACACCATGTTCTGTACAAATAGTGATGTTATGAGTCATAATTGTCCAACAATCTCCCACTTGGCCTATAGCCAATCACTCAAGTGTCCTACACCTGAACTATGTACGGGTCGCTCAAATTTCTGCTGAGAAACAGCTTTCGTCAGCGGATTGGCAATGTTATCATCTGATGCGTTTTATTCGATCATCACATCGCCACGATGTATGATCTGACGAATTAGATGAAATAGTCGAATTATATACTTTGATAGTTGATGAGACCGCGGTTCCTTAGCCTGTGCTGTAGCCCAGCTCAGCTGCTAACAGAACTATACCTAATCCAATTAGGATTTTATAGATCCAAAATACTTCTTTTGCTGCTTCAGCTGCAGCATTGTTCCGCTTTTGTTATTTATTTGGCAACAGTATCTTGCTTGGAAGATTTCCAGCTCACTGTTCCGTTATTCAAACTAAATATGTACCCTTATTGTGACTTAAAGTCGTCTTTATCGGTTTGGAAACTTGCAGCGGTTAACCTAGTTACCTCAAGTTCTCATTTCCCCATATTTTAAGAACGCATCTTTAGTTCGTCTAAGATACTTAAGGATGATCTTAACATCAATCCAGTGACCATCACCTGGATTGGCCTGATTGTGACTCCATATGCTCAAAGCATATGAGACACTAGGTCACATACATAACAAGACATACGAACACTAAAAGAGCGTCAGCAGCTTTCTAGATCTATCCCAATAGATCTTTATTCCTAGAATAAAGCCTGCTTCTCCCAGGTATTCTATGGAGAATTTTAATGAAATCCAAGCTTTCACCGATTACAGCATAGGAATGTTATTGTTTAGAAGCAATACATCATCAACTTATAGGACATTCATTATCAGTGTGCTCCCACTAACCTTATTATATACACAAGAATCATATTCATTTTGAATGAAATCATATACCATTATGATCTCACCAAAACGCTGGTTCCAAGAACACAATGCTTGCTTCAATCTATAAATGGATCGATTTAACTTGCAAACCTTGTTTGCATGTTATGGTATGACAAAACCGTCAGGATGTTGTAAACATCCTCTAAAAGGTTTCCGTTAAGGAAAGCGGTTTTAACGTCCATATGCCATATTTCATAAATGAAACATGCAGGATTAGCAAGCATTATCCAAACGGACTTAATCATGGCAACATATGAAAAAATTTCATCGTAGTCGACACTATGTCGTTGACGATACCCTTTCTGTACAAGCCTAGCTGTGTACATTTGTATGTTGCCATCCATGTATGTCTTCCTTAAAGATACATTTAGTACCAATATGCACAATGCCTTCTGGTACATCAACCAGTGTCCAAACTTAGTTGATATACATGGAATCCATTTCGGACTTCATGGCAACTTGCCATAAAAGGAGTCGATACCTTGTATCACTTCCTCATACATAGCCGGTTCGTCTTCCTCAATAAGATTGATATCTACATGAGGTGAGATCAGAAACCCATACCTCCCAGGTTGTTTTCTGACTCTCTCCAACCTACGCGGTTCTTGAGTATTCGAAGATTATTGGTACAGTTTCATCCCTGATGAACTGTTGGTGTTCCGTGAGGACTCGGTGCATGGAACAGTATTACTCTGATTTTCATCGAGTTTTACTTTCCTCCCACTTACCACTATATATAGGAATTCCTCTTAGGAAAGCCGCATGGAGAGCAACAATTACATTATTCTCTTGTGATTTGTATAAGTACTATACTTTGGTTTCCCTATGACAACCTACAAATAGGCACTTATCCGATTTGGGTTCTAGTTTGGTACCATCCAAACATTTAGCGTATGCCCAGTATTCCTAAATCTTCAGGAATGAGAAACTCGGTTTCTTTCATGTTCATAACTAATATGAAGTCTGTCTAACATATTTTTTATGGAACTTTATTCAAAATAAGTATTGCACTGTTTAATGCGTATCCTCATAAGGAAATTGGTAGCTCAGAGCGACTCATCATTAACCTTACCATGTCCAACAAAGTTCAGTTACTCTATTCGGACACACCGTCAGGATGAGGTGTTCCGGGAAGAGTCTACTTTGAAAAAATACCATACTCTTTCAAGTAATCTTGAAACTCATATGTTTAAGTATTTTACATTATGGTCGGACCGTACTGTTTTTAATACTTTTATCGGTCTGTTTTCTTACTTCGTGTCGAAACTCTTTGAATTACTCAAAAGTTTCTGACTTGTGTTTCATAAGATACACATAACCGTAACACGATGCCACATCCGTAAAGGTTACGAAGTATTCATATCCACGTCTAGCCTAGCTAGATATGGGCCCACTTACGTCACTATGAACGAGGGCTGACAGATCGGTGGCACTTGCACTTTTACCAATTAAAAGGTGTTTTAGGCACTTTGCCTAATAAACTAGATTCATAGACATCATTTGAATTAGAATCAAATCCGTCCTAGTATCCACTCTTCCAAAGTGTGGATATACAAGTCTTATTAATGTGTCCTAGACAACAATGCCACTTTTAAGTTTCAACAGATTTATTCAGTTTGAGCTTTTGTTTGTCATATTATATGTTTGAGATTCATTTATATTCTAAATATAAATACTGTTATTCATATCTAATGTGATTATCTCAATATCATCTTTATAAACAAAACACTTAGTGTTCTAGAATATAAAGGTATACCCGCAACGGGTTAAACTAGATACAGAGATAATATTCCTAGTCAAACTAGATACATTATAACAGTCACCTAATTTAAGTACATGCCCAAATGACAGTTCCAAAACTTAGGTTTCTACGGCCAAAATAGCGACTCTCGTCCTGTTTCTAACTCATAGGTCGATCTCATCTGAAGCCAGTCTCCTGCTAATCAGCAGATCCCGCACATCAGTACATATATTTATGTACCACACCCAGTATCTAAAATCTAATTTTAAAACCAGTAGTGGACATGTTTATAACGAACATACCTGAAGCCGGACCCTTGTCCGTTTTCACTTCCTTCATGTCTGCCTTGTCCATACGGCAGTCACGCTTCCAGTGACCCCATTTGCCACAGTTTAGGCAGACATCTTGGGATATGTCATTTGTCTTCCCAGAAGACTGTGACAATTTTGCCTTTGCCCTTATTTTTCACACCCCCAGAAGTCTTCGGCCAAGCCTTGGCCTTCTGAGATATCGAAGTAAGATGCGCATTGTGCTTCTTTCCCTTTTAGAAGCTCTGGCTGTGCTTCTTTGAGCATAGCCATTAACTCTCAAAGAGTTTTCTCTTGGTTCATGATGAACCCACCCCAACTTTCGGGCAGATACTATAAGATCAAATCTATAGAAGTCTCGATGTAGGACACAGAAATCGGCGACGTTGTCCGGGCTCGCGGCCCGGTCGGGAGTACGGAGTAGCCCGTGGGGGACTAAACCGGAGAAATAAAATGGAGTCGCCACCCAGTATGAACTGGGAAATGATTTAAGGCCGCACTCACCCCTCACAATGGAAGACCTCAAATCGTTGGGTTTGGAATGATCCCTTACTTATGCCAGGTGTAATGAAAAGATTAATGCAATAATATAACCAAGTCTCATACAACACATGCAAGATAATTTAAATAAACACACGAATTCGCACACCCATAAACGTATTGAACAATGAAGCGCAATAATGTAACTAACAACAACTATAAAGGCATTAATAACAAAATCGAGCATATAATCTCATGAATCATATCAAATGAATAAATACAGGAACATAAACAATTAATAACGGTAAAAGCGTCAATAATGAAATGATATGGTTAATTATGTAATGTGAAGGAAATGACTACATAAGCAAATGTGCACGAAATATGAGGAAAAGAAGTAGATCCACTGCATGCACATTCGTGGAGCGTTTGATAACGCGTTCGAACGGTAAACAGAATGCTGCGTTTGAGTAGCATTCAGAAACACGTTCGAACGAAAATGAGACAGAATGCATACATTCGTGTAGCGTCTGGAAACGTTCGAACGGACCGAGGTAGAATGCATAAGTTCGTGTAGCGTTTGATAACGCGTTCGAACGAGGTTACCAAAATGGTATTTGAAATGACACTAACACTTGCGTGAATAAACAAATACATAATATAGGACCTCGTATGTCCGATTGAACATATCTCACGTTCAATTGAACATACTTCGTCCGGCGCGGCAAAATATCGTGGTAAAGGTAGCCTTTAGGCTTTTTATCCCTCAAATGGAGGACCTTTAATCCAACGTGATTAGCCCATGTGCACTAGATTACAATGCATGAATAGATAAATAAATGATATGGGACCTCGTATGCCTGATTAAACATATCTCACGTTCAATCAAACGTACTTTGTCCGGCGCGGAAAACACCGTGGTAAAGGTAGCCTTTTAGGCTTTTTCTCCCTCAAATAGAGGACCTTTAGACCAACGTAATAAGCCCATGCGCATCAAGCAACAATGCATGAACAAACAAAAAAGTAATATGCGAAAAGTAAATAACGAACTAAAAAGGCGCGGTAAAATATTGCGGTAAAGGTAGCCTTTTAGGCTTTTCTCCCTCAAATAGAGGACCTCTAAACTAACGTAATTAGCCCATGCGCATCAAGTAACAATGCATAGAAAATAAATAAAGCAATAATCACTACAAGAAAAAAGGCTTTTACTGATACTAAATTAGTGTCAGTAAAGGGTTTTACTGACACTATATAAATGTGTCAGTGTTGCCGCAGCCAGAAATCACTGACACTAGTTTCTAGTGTCAGTGATTCTTAGTGTCAGTAAACGTTAATACTGTAGTATCAGAAAATTATTGACACTATGGTATCAGTAATCTCTCACACTATTTTAGTGTCAGTAAATTATTGACACTATATCATCAGTATTTAGTGATACTATAGTGTCAGTAAATTTTGTTACTGCAGTATCAGTATATCGCATATATTTGATTTTTAGTGTCAGTAATTATTGTTACTATAGTATCAATATCCGTCAATATCTTTTAAAATTTAAAAATCGTATTATTTCACAATTATATTTCTTATTTTTTGTAATTAAATTAATCATAAAATATATATATATACCAACTCAATGAAATAAAAAACTAAAAAATTACATTTATATAAAATTCGCAATATAATAGATTAATCGTATTAATCAATTCAACAGTATCACATGATGAATACAAAAACTCCATAGACAATCTTTAAATTAACATATATATATTTCAAAAACTACTCTTAAAGTCCCATCAAAATGTCATGCCCCCACCAAAATTCATGATACTTGTTGAGAAGCCTGCAACAATCCCCCAACAATATGATATCTGGCACAAAATCTGAAATTATAAACCAAATGTTAAGAATTAGATGGACTTCCAAAAAAAATCGATATCTTCATAAATAAAAACATTAAATACATCCAAATAAAAATACAAAATATAACCGTAATCTAATTTTTGTCACATAAAGCACTTATTGACAATAACCATACCAACAACCTAAGAGCATGCATATAAAAAACCAAATGGCATCCATAATAACAAGTTGTATCTTTCATACCGCTACATAATCACCAAAACAAACAAATCAATAACACACACACACACACACACACACACACATATATATATATATAGACGGACATAAAATTGAAATAAAAGGATCTCATGAACCAGATGAAGTTTATCAGATGACATGATCTAATACTGTTTCCAAATGCAGGAAGCAAATCAAGATGACAAGATAGTTGTTCATTATGGAATTCCTGGAAACTAAAAGTTCAAAGCTCAAAATGTACTAGAATGTAACATTCCAGGTAATTGCCATAAAAATAGATGAGATAAACATGTTAGATCTCAATATATCAATACTGCTTCCATAGCATTCATGCTGCACCTCAAAGCACATCAGATGACAGGTGCCATATCCCCCAAAGGTTTCAACAAGTATCAATCAGAACATGGCAAAACTTCATCAGGTAAAAAACTATCTCCAAGTTCATGTCTGACATAGAGAACATCGAGACACTGTTAATAGAATATTTTACATCATGATTGTTTTAACTTTCAAGTCTCAAAGCAATCTTACCCACTAGCAAAACTCACAAATAAAACAAATTAACCCACCAAATTAAACCCATCAGGGCATAAAACTGAAATAAAAGATATGATTCATATTCCTTTCACTGAAGTAAAAAATCTGGGGAAAAAATTCTAAGCTAAAAGTAGAAACAAGAATGTATTAATTTACAGAAAAGAGAAATACCATACTACTTCATTAACTCAACGAACAATAGCTATGTTGTCCTTGTCATTTGTATTCTGCAAGAATAGAAGATTTCCCAATATGTCATGAATTAAAGTGAAAAAATAGGAAGTAATAATCACCTCTGTAAAACATGTCCTTGTAATTACCTCTTCATTATACTGTGTGATTATATGTGCAACATATATTGCCCAATCATCACGGAGTTGCGTTATATCTTCCAGAGTGTACTCATTAATCCCCTTGAACTTTAAAATATTTATAAGTTAGAATTTTAAACAGTAAGATATCTTAATTGAAAAGATATCTTAATTGACTAGTGATAAAACTTAACTATTGTTAACTTACATTGTCTTTTAGAATGTTCACATTTGTTACAATTACTGCATGTATTTCATCACATAATAACCGCATTCAAAACTTCCAGGCTGCATTGGACACTATAAAAAAGAATTATCATATCAATATTAGTTCATTTAGACATATTCTAAATATCTCATTGTTGCATATCACAAAAATATATATATATATCATAACTTTGTACCTTCACAGATACCCAAGTCACACTACCGCTCTTATTATTAGAATGTAAAGATTGATACACTCTAATTCCCCTACAAAAAATTATAATTGGATATCATATAAATAATGCAACAATAAACCCAATGTTAAAATAAAGAGAAAACAATTATAACTTAACTGATTAACAATTTGCATCAACTCATCAGTAGGATTATTCCTCTTAGGATCCAGATAATGTTGCAGGGGTATGAACACTTTTTTCTAAATTCTAGGATGGTTTGGGGTAGTCCCAGGCTCACGACCCAACATAATACGGCTAATATGCAATATAGTAGTTAAACATCAGTTTGTACAAGGAGTATGTATGTGTGTCGTACTGGCATACTAAGAGGGAAATAAGGTGGAAATGGGAAAAAATAATCCTGAGAATCTATATCAATTCATAAAAGTCCGACAAACTACAACTGAGTTACTGATGTACTGTAACCGAAGTGTGCACAAAGATGCCACTAATGAAAATTCCACTGCTACGTTCAAAGGAACTTTCATCTATTTAGTTGTAAATGTACCCATTTGCACATGGAGAAATAGATGTACCCATTTGTAAATGTACCCATCTATATCAATTCATAAATGTACCCATTTGTAAATGTAAATGTACCCACTTACACGGCACTAATACATCGCCAAGTCTCGGCTGACCATATCTTGACAACTTTGTCATCACCAGCCGATACAAATAGCTTATCATTAGCTCCATAGCAGATAGCTCTTATAGAATCCTTATGAGGAGGCTCACCGGAATCATCCAACAAAGAAACCGCTGAATCTCCACTGGCATGCAAGCATAAAAAAAAAAAATTACCCTTTCTATCAAACACCATAATATGGAAAACAAGCCATTAATATTATACTAAACTTATTTTATTCAAAATTTTAAGGTTTGAGACCTGCACAAACACTTTGAACTGTACCTAATAAAACTAATTGGCTTAACTGAAAAGCTTCAACTTTAACACGAATGCTCAAGAGTTTTCAACTGAAGAAGAAAAAAAACCGAGAATAGCTTACAGGAGATCGTAGACTCGGAGGTCCGACCCAATGGCCACGGCGACGGAATTCTGGTTCTGGTGAACCGCAATTAAGGCTGGAGCTACCTCGACTTCTTTGTTAGTTTCTCTCTCTTCAATTTGATTGTCCATTCTCTGATTAGCTACGTTGAGCAAAAAAGTTTCAATTAGGTTTTTTTTTTTGGGTGCATTTGTAACTTTCGAGATCAGGGGTTTACATTGGGCGTTCTAACGACCATAGATTTCTTCATATGGCCCAACTGAAGCCCCCGTATATTACATCACATGGACCATGATTTTTGCAAGTTCTTTTACCCATTCTTTTATTCAACATATATATGTTGTCGATATTTATTAAACTTGAAATCATTCCTACAATTGGTACAGATCTCGGTAACAGAAAATGCGCAATTATTAAAAATCATAAATTTTTAAAAATCAGATCTTGAACCCTACACTACCAATTCATGTCCATTGAGAACTGAAAGAGCTATATGTGATTATTATTTGAAAATAATCAGAAATTATTAGAAAAATATAAAGTTGACATGATAGGAAATTAATGAAAATATAAAGTTAATATGATTAAGGAACAAAAGTCACGATTTGGCCCAGTGGTAAAGCCTTACAATAAAAAAAAAATTTATATCAATGGTTACAATTTCGAGTCCCAGCAGACTTAAGGAAATAATTTTTTTTTAAATTTTTTTACTGATACTAAGGTATCATTAATTACTGACACTAAATTTACTGATACTCTAGTGTCAGTAATATATGCGAAAAACGTCACTTCCGCGAGGTGTTGGTTCGACTCCAGACGACTACGCGTTTTTTTTTTTTTTTTTATTTCTTACTGATACTATTGTAATAGTAATTACTGACACTAAAATCGCTGATACCATAGTGTCAGTAATTATTGATATTTAAGTGAAAAACACGGAAATAGGCCCATTTACACGTCGTTTCTGACACTTTTAGCCTAGTGTCACTAACCTTAGTGTCAGTAAAGGCCTTTTTTCTTGTAGTGAATATGGGACCTCGTATGCTTGATTGAACATATCTCACGTTCAATCAAACGTACTTCGTCCGGCGCGGCAAAACATCATTGTAAAGGTAGCATTTTAGGCATTTTCTCCCTCAAATAGAGGACCTTTAAACCAACGTGATTAGCCCATACGCATCAAGCAAAAATGCATGAACAAGGAAGAAAATACATAGAAAATAAAAGGTGGAACAATAAACACTAAATTAAACCGTGCTAGAAAGTTTCTCAAGCGGTACGTGGAGTTGTATCCCAAGTACAGACCGCATTACCGTCCATTCGGATTCAGCTACGGAATTTACTTCTGGGTTTCCATCCGATATACCGCAAGAGATGGCACACAATCATTAACCCAATACAAATGAAACCATACATAAAACACAACGATGCATGCGAATGATCGACAAAGAATAATTGAAAATATAAATAATAAAAATGGGGGCCCTCAGGTCTTACCTTTTAAGATGCTCCTCGGAAGTGCGTTATGTCGTCATCGGAAGGGTTAATGCTCCGTTATTTTTCTGGTTTGCCGCTGTTTTGGACTGCCATTTCCGCTATTTTTTTGCTGTTTTTCTACTTTTTTTCCTTGCTGTTTTGCTCGCTATTTTGCTCGCTATTTTTCTACTGTTTTTGGTGATAAAGGGGCTATTTTGGACGCTGTTTGGGGCTGGTTTTTATGTCTGTTTAAGGGCTATTTTGTTTACTGTTTCCGTCAGGGCTTATTAGGCAGTTTGTATTTGTTTTTGTGCCGGTCAATGGCTCAGTGTGTATCCTGTGTGCGTTGAAGGTGTTGACGGCTGATTTTGGTCTCGGGGTAATATAGGAATATCACCTCCGAGGTAATCCTCCTTCAACGGTGAATTTGTTTGGTTATGGGGGACCAAAAGCAAATTTAGCGGGAGACGGGAAAACACACCAATCGACAAAGAGATTTAACGTGGTTCGGTGGATTTTGGGATCCGACCTACGTCCACGGACAAGAACAGGGTGGTACTTTTTATTACTTAAATACACTCCTCGGGTCTCTTTTTGCTTTTACAAATCGGAGCTTGATGATTCTAATCCCTCACTCTTGTGATGATTTTTCGATGCTTTCAACTTGTCCCTCTACACTCACTCTACCCTCCTATTTATAATGGTGAAGAAACCAGATTCCTATTTGTACAAGAATTCCCAATTGGAGATGGTCTCCTTTTCCTATCAGGATTCCTAGTCAAAACTATTCCCTTTTCCCATAAGGATTCCTAATCAAAACTACATTTACTTCCTTTATCCTATTAGGATATTAAGTTATTACTTTACCCCATTAAAGTAGGACAACTTATCCCTTTTCCGCAAGAATAGGATGCTTTATCTTCCTGAGCACGCCTCGTCATGTGCTCGGTCTTCATGAGGTCGGTCATGATAGTTCTTTGAACTGAGAATGCTGCTGCCGATCTGATAATGCCCGGTCATCCGATCTCAACTGCTCGGCCATTTAGTATAAAGTGCTCGGCCTCTTACCGTCAAGTTGTCAGGTCGGCTTTAACGGTCTCGATCAATGGAGTTACCCCTTTTACCCCTGTCGTGTTGTTTAAATAACATAGTGCCCGAAAAACACCATCAACATCTGTCCCCTAGTTCTCGAACAACGAGTTTGTGAGTTGATGCCGGGAACTATAAAAAAAATGGTGTGCTGATCACCTTGCTGGTGGTCGCTCCAGAAATCACCGAGAAATTGTCTTTGCCATCAACTAAGTCTTCTGTTTCTATCTTCATATCCTCGGTTATTGGAGATGCTGACTCTATCAGAATGATTCTCCACCTCAAAGCAAATTGCTTACTTGGGTCGTTCCATCAGGAGATGAAGTTCCTCTTGTTGTCCAAACTAAAAATGACTCCTCCTCTGTAATATCTGTACCAGAGATTTGGGGGTCCTGACCCCTGACTGATCCAATCTCGATTGTGAGGAGAAAATTTTGCCTCTGAGCTAACGATGATGTGCTCGGTGGCATGTGATCCTGTCTCGAGCTGTGAGAGATGCCTCGGGCCTGGGGGAACGTTACGTCCCCAGTCCGAAGGACTGACTCGGTGGGACGCAACCCGACCCCGAGCTGAGAACGACACTTGGACCTGAGGGAATGTTACGTCCCCAGTCCGAAGGGCTGACTCGGTGGGACGTACCTCGACCCCGAGCTGTGAAAGGCACTTGGACCTGGGGGAATGTTACGTCCCCAGTCCGAAGGGCTGACTCGGTGGGACGTACCCCGACCCCGAGCTGAGAAAGGCACTTGGACCTGGGGGAATGTTACGTCCCCAGTCCAAATGGCAGACTCGGTGGGCCATCGCCCGACCCCGAGCTGTAAAAATCACTTGGTCCTGGGGGAATGTTACGTCCCCAGTCCAAAGGCAGACTCGGTGGGACATCGCCCGACCCTGAGCTGTAAAAATCACTTGGTCCTGGGGGAATGTTACGTCCCCAGTCCAAAGGGCAGACTCGGTGGGACATCGCCCGACCCCGAGCTGTAAGAATCACTTGGTCCTGGGGGAATGTTACGTCCCCTGTCCAAAGGCAGACTCGGTGGGACATCGCCCGACGACCCCGAGCTGTAAAAATCACTTGGTCCTGGGGGAATGTTACGTCCCCAGTCCGAAGGGCTGACTCGGTGGGACGTAACCCGACCCCGAGCTGAAAGAGGTACTTGGCTCTGGGGGAATGTCACGTCCCCAGTCCAACGGCAGACTCGGTGGGACATCGCCCGACCCCGAGCTGTAAAAATCACTTTGTCCTGGGGGAATGTTACGTCCCCAGTCCAAAGGGCAGACTCGGTGGGACATCGCCCGACCCCGAGCTGTAAGAATCACTTGGTCCTGGGGGAATGTTACGTCCCCAGTCCAAAGGGCAGACTCGGTGGGACATCGCCCGACCCCGAGCTGTAAGAATCACTTGGTCTTGGGGGAATGTTACGTCCCCAGTCCAAAGGATGGACTCGGTGGGACATCGTCCGACCCCGAGTTGTAAGAATCACTTGGTCCTGGGGGAATGTTACGTCCCCAGTCCAAAGGGCAGACTCGGTGGGACATCGCCCGACCCCGAGCTGTAAGAATCACTTGGTCCTGGGGGAATGTTACGTCCCCAGTCCAAAGGCTGACTCGGTGGGACGTACCCCGACCCCGAGCTGTGAAAGGCACTTGGACCTGAGGGAATGTTACGTCCCCAGTCCAAGGGCTGACTCGGTGGGACGTACCCCGAGCTGAGAAAGGCACTTGGACCTGGGGGAATGTTACGTCCCCAGTCCGAAGGGCTGACTCGGTGGGACGTACCTCGACCCCGAGCTGTGAAAGGCACTTGGACCTGGGGGAATGTTACGTCCCCAGTCTGAAGGGCTGACTCGGTGGGACGTACCCCGACCCCGAGCTGAGAAAGGCACTTGGACCTGGGGGAATGTTACATCCCCAGTCCAAAAGGCAGACTCGGTGGGACATCGCCCGACCCTGAGCTGTAAGAATCACTTGGTCCTGGGGGAATGTTAGGTCCCCAATCCGAAGGGCTGACTCGGTGGGACGTACCTCGACCCCGAGCTGTGAAAGGCACTTGGACCTGGGGGAATGTTACGTCCCCAGTCCGAAGGCAGACTCGGTAGGACATCGCCCGACCCCGAGCTGTAAAAATCACTTGGTCCTGGGGGAATGTTACGTCCCCAGTCCAAAGGCAGACTCGGTGGGACATCGCCCGACCCCGAGCTGTAAAAATCACTTGGTCCTGGGGGAATGTTACGTCCCCAGTCCAAAGGGCTGACTCGGTGGGACGTACCCCGACCCCGAGCTTGTGAAAGGCACTTGGACTGGGGGAATGTTACGTCCCCAGTCCAAAGGGCAGACTCGGTGGGACATCGCCCGACCCCGAGCTGTAAAAATCACTTGGTCCTGGGGGAATGTCACGTCCCCAGTCCAAAGGGTAGACTCGGTGGGACATCGCCCGACCCCGAGCTGTAAGAATCACTTGGTCCTGGGGGAATGTTACGTCCCTAGTCCAAAGGCAGACTCGGTGGGACATCGCCCGACCCCGAGCTGTAAGAATCATTTGGTCCTAAGGGAATGTTACGTCCCCAGTCCAAAGGGCAGACTCGGTGGGACATCGCCCGACCCCGAGCTGTAAGAATCATTTGGTCCTAAGGGAATGTTACGTCCCCAGTCCAAAGGGCAGACTCGGTGGGACATCGCCAGACCCCGAGCTGTAAGAATCACTTGGTCCTGGGGGAATGTTACATCCTCAGTCCAAAGGGCAGACTCGGTGGGACATCGCCCGACCCCGAGTTGTAAGAATCACTTGGTCCTGGGGGAATGTTACGTCCCCAGTCCAAAGGGCAGACTCGGTGGGACATCGCCCGACCCCGAGCTGTAAGAATCACTTGGTCCTGGGGGAATGTTACGTCCCCAGTCCAAAGGGCTGACTCGGTGGGACGTACCCCGACCCCGAGCTGTGAAAGGAACTTGGACCTGAGGGAATGTTACGTCCCCAGTCCGAAGGGCTGACTCGGTGGGACGTACCTCGACCCCGAGCTGTGAAAGGCACTTGGACCTGGGGGAATGTTACGTCCCCAGTCCGAAGGGCTGACTCGGTGGGACGTACCCCGACCCCGAGCTGAGAAAGGCACTTGGACCTGGGGGAATGTTACATCCCCAGTCCAAAAGGCAGACTCGGTGGGACATCGCCCGACCCTGAGCTGTAAGAATCACTTGGTCCTTGGGGAATGTTACGTCCCTAGTCCAAAGGCAGACTCGGTGGGACATCGCCCGACCCCGAGCTGTAAAAATCACTTGGTCCTGGGGGAATGTTACGTCCCCAGTCCAAAGGCAGACTCGGTGGGACATCGCCCGACCCCGAGCTGTAAAAATCACTTGGTCCTGGGGGAATGTTACGTCCCCAGTCCAAAGGCAGACTCGGTGGGACATCGCCCGACCCCGAGCTGTAAAAATCACTTGGTCCTGGGGGAATGTTACGTCCCCAGTCCAAAGGCAGACTCGGTGGGACATCTCCCGACCCCGAGCTGTAAAAATCACTTGGTCCTGGGGGAATGTTACGTCCCCAGTCCAAAGGCAGACTCGGTGGGACATCGCCCGACCCCGAGCTGTAAAAATCACTTGGTCCTGGGGGAATGTTACGTCCCCAGTCCAAAGGGCAGACTCGGTGGGACATCGCCCGACCCCGAGCTGTAAGAATCACTTGGTCCTGGGGGAATGTTACGTCCCCAGTCCAAAGGGCAGACTCGGTGGGACATCGCCCGACCCCGAGCTGTAAGAATCACTTGGTCCTGGGGGAATGTTACGTCCCCAGTCCAAAGGGCTGACTCGGTGGGACGTACCCCGACCCCGAGCTGTGAAAGGCACTTGGACCTGAGGGAATGTTACGTCCCCAGTACGAAGGGCTGACTCGGTGGATGTACCCCGACCCCGAGCTGAGAAGGCACTTGGACCTGGGGGAATGTTACGTCCCCAGTCCGAAGGGCTGACTCGGTGGGACGTACCCCGACCCCGAGCTGAGAAGGCACTTGGACCTGGGGGAATGTTATGTCCCCATTCCGAAGGGCTGACTCGGTGGGACATACCCCGACCCCGAGCTGACAAAGGCACTTGGACCTGGGGGAATGTTACGTCCCCAGTCCGAAGTGCTGACTCGGTGGACGTACCCCGACCCCGAGCTGAGAAGGCACTTGGACCTGGGGGAATGTTACGTCCCCATTCCGAAGGGCTGACTCGGTGGGACATAACCCGACCCCGAGCTGAAAGAGGTATTTGGCTCTGGGGGAATGTTCCGTCCCCAGACCAATGAGCATGACTCGGTGGGACGTAACCCGACCCCGAGCTGAAAGAGGTACTTGGCTCTGGGGGAATGTCCCGTCCCCAGACCAATGAGCATGACTCGGTGGGACGTAACCCGACCCCGAGCTGTAACAAACATCGATCTCGACGGTACAAGAGCAGACCCGAGCCGGAAAGAGACATCAGTCTCGGCGGTACAAGAGCAGACCCGAGCCGGAAAGAGACATCGGTCTCGGCGGTACAAGAGCCGACCCGAGCCGGAAAACAAATAAAAAATCATTGTGTGAGCCATAACAAACAAGCATAATCAAATGTCAATCTAAGTCAGAAGAGGTTTACTCACCTTTTTGGGATCTGTTGCCTTTCTTGCAACTCTACAAGGGTCACTACAAGCAAGGCTCTTCTTAATACATCCTCTCTGCATCTCAGCTTTCCACGCATTCGACCGGATGACTTCCGCTATCAACTTGGTCGACCTCAAAAATCGAATGGTCCATGTACACACTGAGATAGCCTTCTTTCACCAAGTCTTCCACCTGCTCCCGCAGGTCTCTGCACCCATTCGTGGCATGTCCCCTTACGTTGTGGTCATTTCTCTGATGGTGTTCCCTCTTCGGGATATTTTCTCCTCGTTTTCTAATTGAACGAATTTTCGGGCCACCTCTAGGGCGGTTGCGTAGTCCGGGGTGTCCTGGATCCTTATGTGGGTCCATAGCCTCCTGACTTTCAAGGCTCCTTTCAAGCTTTCCAGGGCCTCGGGGGATTCGTACCCTCCGACTTCGAGTACCATATTGTGGTATCTTTCAATAAATATTTTCAAAGGTTCATCGTCTCCTTGTTTCATAAGTCTTAGTTCTCCAATTGTCTTTCTGGGGACACAAGCCCCCTTGAAGTGTCGTATGAATGACTTTTTCAGTTGTGCGAAGCTGCTGATGCTTCTTGGGGCTAGGCTTCTATACCATAGAATGGCCGGTCCGGCTAGAGTTAAGGGGAACACTTTGCAGATGGCGTCCCCTGTTACCCCTTGCACCTCCATTAGTAGGACGAAACCTTCAATGTGAGTTTTGGGATCGGTATGGCCCTTGTATGGTGTCATGGTCGGCATGCTGAATCTTTTTGGGAATCTCTCTGATTTTATTTCTTCTGTGAGGGGGGACTCATCTTTGCCGTCCTGGACATCCCCTTTGTTTGCATTGGGGTATACTCCCCATTTGACCAGCTCCTCCCGTAACCAAGATTTCATGCTGCTGTCTTTGGTTCCGTGCCGCCCCCTGTGGTTTCTTTTCTTTCTGCTATCTCGGGAATGGTGCTTCTCGGGGTCGGTATCTTCTCGTAATTTTTCATTATATTCTTTTCCTCTTCTCCGGGTGTTGTGAGGGCTGTCGTAGGAGGAGTCTGGTGACGATTTGTCATCTTCTCCCTCCCATGTGTCCTCGGTCTTGGAATCTCTCTGCACTACCACGGATCTCACCCTGTACGGTTCCCTCCTCCGGGGTCTGTCGTCTTCACTTGTATCAACAATTCTTTTCATTCTGCTATGTCGTTCCTTCGTCGGCTAGTCCCGGCCTCGAATTTTACATTGTGTGCTCCTTCTATCCTTTCCAACCGGTCTATTATGGTTTTTAGCAGAGTTTGGCTTTCCTCCCTTTCTTTCCTAAGGTTCTCCTCAATCTTCTTCATCCAATCTGCAGCCGAGCTCCCTGATGGTTGGTGGTTTCCGTCTTCCGCCATTTGTCTCACTACGCGAGTTGCTTTTTGTTGCAATTCCCCACAGACGGCGCCAACTGTTGACGGAGGATTGTTGACGGTGGATTTTGGTCTCAGGGTAATACGGGAATATCACCTCCGAGGGAATCCTCCTTCAACGGTGAATTTGTTTGGTTATGGGGGACCAAAAGCAAATTTAGCGAGAGACAGATAAACACACCAATCAACAAGGAGAATTAACGTGGTTCGGTGGATTTTGGGATCCGACCTACGTCCACGGACAAGAACATGGTGGTACTTTTTATTACTTAAATACACTCCTCGGGTCTCTTCTTTGCTTTTACAAATCGGAGCTTGATGATTCTAATCCCTCACTCTTGTGATGATTTTTCGATGCTTTCAACTTGTCCCTCTACACTCACTCTACCCTCCTATTTATAATGGTGAAGAAACCAGATTCCTATTTGTACAAGAATTCCCAATTGGAGATGGTCTCCTTTTCCTATCAGGATTCCTAGTCAAAACTATTCCCTTTTCCCATAAGGATTCCTAATCAAAACTACATTTACTTCCTTTATCCTATTAGGATATTAAGTTATTACTTTACCCCATTAAAGTAGGACAACTTATCCCTTTTCCGCAAGAATATGATGCTTTATCTTCCTGAGCACGCCTCGTCATGTGCTCGGTCTTCATGAGGTCGGTCATGATAGTTCTTTGAACTGAGAATGCTGCTGCCGATCTGATAATGCCCGGTCATCCGATCTCAAGTGCTCGGCCATTTAGTATAAAGTGCTCGGCCTCTTACCGTCAAGTTATCGGGTCGGCTTTAACGGTCTCGATCAATGGAGTTACCCCTTTTACCCCTGTCGTGTTGTTTAAATAACATAGTGCCCGAAAAACACCATCAACAGAAGGTGTGCGTGTGAATGTGTCAACGTGGTGTGTGTGTGTTGCGTGAAGGGGTGTGTGTGTGTTTGTCGCTTGTGGGCTGAGTGTGAATGTCGTGAGTGCTTAATGGCTTTGTCGGTGTGTGTCTTGTGAGTGAGTGAAGTGTCGTCGTTTGTGGGCTGAGTGTGAATGTAGTGTCGTGCAGTGAGGGAATGTTATGTATGCTTACGTCTGTGTAAGGAAGTTGTGTGTGTTTTTTGTGTCTTCGTGGGTTTGTATTAGGGTTTTATTCAGTGAGGGGCAGTTAGGTGTTTTCTTGTTTTTTGAGTGAATAGGAGAGAGAGGGCTGCTTAAGGGCTGTGGCCGAGTGTCTAGGGTTTTTTATTTGTGTTTGTTTGGTGATGGAAGGGTTACAGTTTTTGTGTTTGTGCGTGAGTGAGTGGTGAGAGAGAGGTGGGAAGCTTTCAGGGTTTGTGGCTGTGGTGATTCATGAGGAGAAGGGTTGCTGCCGAATCAAAGAGAGAGAAGAAGAGAGGGGCTGGTCTCTTTGTGTTATTGTCGGTTAGTGGGGGTAGTTTTTGTTGCTTTGTGCGTATTTTGGGTTTGAGAGAGAGAGGGGTCTGAGTGGTATCAACGTGTTGTGTGTGCAATGTCTGTGTGTTTTATAAGGGACGTGTGAGAGGGAGATGAGAGAAGGCTGTGTAGGGTTTATATTATTTGTTTGGTTTTTGAGAGAGAGGGGCCGAGAGCTTGTTTGAGAGAGACAAGGGTATTCATTATTTTTTGTGTAGTTGATGCCGTGAGAGTGAGTTGGTCCGAGAGAGGAGAGGGTAGAGAGGCCGTGAGTTCTTGAGAGAAAAAGAAGAGGCTTTAGGGTTTGTGGGGTGTGTTACTACCGAGAGTGAGTTGTGTGTAAAGGGCGTGAGGCCTGTGTGCCGAGAAGGGAAAATTAGGGTTGGTTTAGGTCTCTTTTTATAGTTGCATGCTAGGGTTTAGTTAAGGAAGGAAATCATGCCAATTATGTGTGTGTTTAATTAGTTTATTGAGGGAAACAAATTTCTGTAATTTTGGTGGGGAATATCTTTAATTTGGTGAGTGATTTATTTAAATTAGGAAGGGGATTTATTTAATTTAGGAATGAGATTTGTTTTGATTTTAATTGGATATGATTGGATTTAATTTAATTTGTGACATGTGTTTTAAATGTTTTAATTATTTTTGGATTGGGCTTGGGCGAAATGGGCTTTGGACGGGTGTGGGGGTTTTGGGCCGATGCTTAATATTTTAAAGCAGGGATTAATCGAGCGAACCAGAGGCCAAACAAACAAATTAAATTTATTGATGTATTTATTTTTAAATTTTCCCTTCCAACGTCTGTTTCCCGCGACTTCCGCAACTTATCGGGTAGTGCCTCCATACGAGGCTCATCATTGGGCTTTCATGTAAAAATGCAAGTGTCTACAGTCGCCCCCACTTTGATGGGACTTTGTGCAGTGTGTGACAGTGACAATCCTATCAAAGTCATGCATTCATTTTTACTTACATAGTTTTTCAGCTGTCGTACTTACCTACTGCTTTGCGAGATGCTTCGAACTGATTTGATGTGGTGGTGAGGTGTTTGACCCCTGGTTCATTCCCGAACCGTTACTTGATGAAAGATGGTTCATTCCCGAAACATTACTGAGTTGAGGTGGTTCATTCCCGAACCGTTACTTGATGAGAGATGGTTCATTTTTGAACCGTTACTTGATGAGAGATGGCTCATTTTTGAACCGTTACTTGATGAGAAATGGCTCATTTTTGAACCGTTACTTGATGAGAGATGGCTCATTTTTGAACCGTTACTTGATGAGAGATGGCTCATTTTTGAACCGTTACTTGATAATAGATGGCTCATTTTTTAACCGTTACTTGAGTTGAGATGGTTCATTTTTAAACCGTTACTTGAGTTGAGATGGTTCATTTTTGAACCGTTACTTGATGAGAGATGGCTCATTTTTAAACCATTACTTGATGAGAAATGGCTCATTTTTGAACCGTTACTTGATGAAAGATGGTTCATTTTTGAACCGTTACTTGATGAGAGATGGCTCATTTTTGAACCATTACTGACTTGCTCGTCTTGGCCATTTTTTTTTTCAATAAAAAACCTGTGAACACAAAACAAAAATTGCATGTATGTGACATGTATGCATGGATGTATTTCCTATTCCGATGGGTTAGGCCTTCCTTGTGCTCTTTGGTGTCTCTCGCCTACAAAAATCTTTGGTCGCCCCTTAGGTCTGCTTATAATTTCCTTCTGACAACTCTACTCTGGTGATTGCTCAGTTTTTTTTGGTCTTATGACTTAAGATTCCATTATGTCCCTTATTTGCGAGGTGGTAGACTGGTCGTCCCCAGACTCGGTTTATCTTTTTGTTCTTCGTTGCTTGCACTCGGCCAAAGTAGATCATTTGATGCGGTGTTACGTACTGTCATACCACATTACTCTCTTTTACGAGGTAGTCCCAATAGTTGTACATATTGTTGCCCTCAAAGGATGATCAATGTCGAAACCAGAGAGCCTTCAAAGTACTCGAGGCAACTCAAATCCGACCGTTTGAATAAATGATCTGAACCAGACTCAAAGTGTGTGTGTGCTAAGGTTCTTTTACAGCTTGATCCTTGGGTAAGCCAACTCAATGATTTTGTTTCAAAGAATGGGATCGAGGGGTAAAACCAACCTAGATGTCTTGATCATGCTCTGCAATTACTTCTCCGTACCCAATGTGATATGATTTCCTTTTCTTTCGTCTCTCCTTTTTCGTATTCCTTTTTTTTTTCTTTTTTTACACACCTACCCTTTAAGGTAGTATTTCTCCTCATGGTGGTCCTAATACTCGCCCATGGGTAGCTTCACGTTTATCGGTTATAGGTGGTTTATATTTTCTTCTCGAGAGACTTTTCTTTGGTTTCCAACCATACCACATATCGCAACACAAGTAAGTCAGGATGGACATCTAAGCGGACGGTCATTCATCGATCCGCAATCTCTTCAACTAGTCACCTTACCGACTACTCAGGCTTTCACTGCTAAGATCCTATAATTAAGTGCTCGCGAGTCTAGTCAAGATCAACTACTCAAAATATCGGATGAGAGCATATCTCGCACTTATCGTTTCTATGGTTTCACCCTAAAGTAAATAATTTCATCATCGGACTCATGCTTAACTATTGAGGAAAAGACTCGAACAAGTAGGCAAAATCAATGTCTTTATTATTAATAAATGCAAGACTAAAATTGAATCAGATCAGGAAAGTAAACATCTCCGAAATTTACAGCCTCGCCTTCTTCCGTCTTCTTGCTTTCTTCAAACATCAAATTCTCCAAGTGCAGTAGTTCTTTTTCCCATTTACTTCCCCCTTTTGCAACCTCCTCTTTGTCAATGTTCGAGAAGTTTTCCCAGAAATCCCCCTTCTGCTCTATCTCATCTTTACTACTATTGCCCCATATCCCGATGCGGGAAGTTTGGTGGTTGTGAGTTTGGAGGACAAGGCTGTCGGGTAGGCCGGAGTTGATCATGTGGGTGGGTGGATGGTTTCTGTGTGTGTTGGGTTGTTCTTTTTCTGGGTCGGGTATTTTATGGGCATCAATGAGGTCTTGGATTTCATGCCTAAGGCGGGTGCATTTGTCAGTTTCATGGCATTTTTGCTAGTGGAGGTAACAATATAGGTTTAGGTCAAGGTAGCGGGGTACAAGGTTTGGAAGTGGTTTAGGTTCTAAGGGATTTAAGAGTCCTTGCCTTTTCAGTTCTTCAAACACCTTTGACAATGGTCTACCAAAATTGGAGAATCGTCTGTTTCTAATAGGGGCGACCTCAGAAGGAGTGGGCTTGGTCCCTGAAGGTCCCTGAACCTCTTATTATTGGCTATATGGGGTACGGTCAAACTGGCCACAGCGTTAGTCAAAACTTGTAGTTGCTCGATAATTTTTTGTTACTTTGGTATCTAATTGATCCAGGCGGGAAAACTCATTATCTGACTCGCTCATGTTTTCTAACTATTTTTGACAAGTCTTCCTTCTTTTCTAACCCAACGGATATCTATGATGGCTGTCGAAACTATAAGTTAGCATGGTACATGTATGCGTACGATGCATGGAATATATAAAACGCGTGAGGTAATCAAACAGAATATATCCTTCCAACCTTATTCCTCCCACACTCATGGTATGTCTATTTATGTCTTAGGTATGGCTTATTTTATGCACCAATATGGGGTACACAAAATCATTCTCTCCTATGCTACGGGGTGAACCTTGTCTACCTCGGTCCCTTTCCATCGGTAAAAGACGAAGACCACCCATTTTCCACATGGCTAAGCCGATTATGGGATCATGCCATTGTCTGAAAATGACGAATTGGGCTTTTGGCAACCATGGTCGTGGGGATGAACTTAGAAGCGTTCAAAAGTATACAAATATGTCGTAACAAGGCGTACCCTTTCTGGATGAAAGCCATTACAGATATCGAACTCATGCTTCTAGCATATTTGGATCATGTTTGGACTTTCGAAGCCCATCAAAGTTTTCATACAAGTTGGCCCATTATCATTTCAAAGCATTCAATCATATTATTGCGAGGTGTAAACTTGTCCCAGTTGAAGAAAAAAAGGCCCAACAGGTTTACACTTTTGCAATAACGTGGCTAAACAACTTCAAATGATAGGGGGCCCAAACACAAAGTGGCCCATCAACATTTTAGAAGCTTTTGGCCAAATTTTCATAAGACACAAACTCGTCCCAGTTTAAATGGCCCAACAAGTTCACATCTCATGACAAGAAGTCCAAATGAATCCAAATGATGATGGTCCCAAAAACAAGCATAAAAGATGGCTTCTATAGGTTATGCAACTATGGTTCACATGCGGGTTTATAGGAGTATAGATAAAGGCTCATGTCGGTGAAGGATTGCTCACAACTAGGTCTCCCCACTCAAGGGTTCGAGCAACCAAGTGAGCGCACCTTTTTTATACCTTAAGGTACGTGCCAACAAGTGATGGTACCATATAACGATCCGCCGCTTCGAGCGAAAATGACTTCACGATACATGAATAACTGTCAAATGGATTTCTCTATTGAAAATTCCCCAGAGGGAGGGTGAAGCGAACTCTCTTAAATACCCTGGCCTTTTAGGCTCTTATCGCCTTGGTGACAGGAATAAACAACAGATCATCCAAATTAGTCCATCACTTTAGATGATTATCTAGATGTCTTCACAGCTTTTCCTTTTGGCTATAAAAAGGTAGTGAGTGAAGGAAGACACCAAATAATTATCTAACTCCAATATTACCTTAGGTTAAATCAACTCTAAACAAGGTTAACTAAAGCACAAATCATAAATATTACAAGACATTATTTCGGGGCCGATTCTCTATCCCCAATAGAGTCGCCAGACTATATGACACAGAAATTGGTGACGCTGTCCGGGCTCGCGGCCCGGTCGGGAGTACGGAGTAGCCCGCGGGGGACTAAACCGGAGAAATAAAATGGAGTCGCCACCCAGTATGAACTAGGAAATGATTTAAGGCCGCACTCACCCCTCGCAAGGGAAGACCTCAAACTGTTGGGTTCAGAATGGTCAATTGAGAGTGAGTTGTGTGTAAAGGGCGTGAGGCATGTGTGCCGAGAAGGGAAAATTAGGGTTGGTTTAGGTCTCTTTTTATAGTTTCATGCTAGGGTTTAGTTAATGAAGGAAATCATGCCAATTATGTGTGTGTTTAATTAGTTTATTAAGGGAAACAAATTTGTGTAATTTTGGTGGGGAATTGTTGGACAATTATGACCCATAGCGTCACTATTTGTACAGATCATGGTGTTGTTGTACAAATTAACTATGTGACAAAGGAAATTGCACTCTTATCATTTGTGATTAGATCACCTAGATATATAAATGATAGGAGGTCCCTATGATTTGTTCCTAGACTGAGAATGATATGAGACGGTATCAGTCCACGAAGGATAAATCATTGAATATCCCTAGTCAGAGCATTGTCGAGTTTGGACATCGATAAATGCGTAAAAGACTAGTATTACACTTGTGCGCGTTGTGAGGGCACAACGACATAGTTCTCATATATTTGGGTATAGGATACTCATGCAAGTGTAATAGGAGGTTGTGTTTTACCGATGGTATGGGAAACAGCTTCGCTCTGGATAGACCCCCTCGAAATTCCATTGGTAGTATGACTATGTGTCTATGGAAGTTCGAAATCAGGGTAGGTGTATTTGGTCTTAACCTGAGACTTGCACCGCTAATACTTACGACAATCAATATACTTTGGTTGCGGTCGTCCAGGGCTTTAACAGGTTCTGTGTACGCCAATGCTGGGTATATTGAGAATCGTAGTGTGTTGGGTGTGATGTCAAGACGGAAGTATCACTCCAGTCATATGGAGATGATGGTCATGTATGATGCGGTACTAGTACTCTTAAGTACTGCAGTCATCGGGATAAAATGACAAGGTCATGTTTATCCGATTATAGAGACTAGTTACCAGACATCCGACATGTGCTTCGTACGAGGCAGACACAATTCCAGCCCCAGGCCTAGCACGTGATCATCCGATATTGGACAGAAATACGCAATACTACGCATACTACGCCTGATATATATCCTTTTATTCATGTAAGGATATTTCCGGAGAATTGGGTAGGCATGGCGCTTTGCTAGAAGCCAACCTTGTCTTGTAAATAGGTAAAACGTAGTACTTGGTACTTACGTATTCGGATAGTTCGATGATCGAATTTACTGCCAACATATCCGGGGATCTCATGGGTCGCTTCCCAAAGATTCACCGATGACATATGACTCGCACTCTAAATTAATCTGGGATTAATTAGAAGAGAGAGAAAATTAATCTGGGATTAATTACGGAGATATTTTATCTGGGATAAAATATCAATTAAAGAGAGATAACGATTAATTTAGAATTAATCGATAAACTAATATATTTGATATATTAAACGAAATTGGATTTCGACGCGGAATTAAAATTAGATTTTAATTCGGGCGAACGAATTAATTTAGAATTAATTCGTTAGCGACATGAATAGTGATTTGGCTAGGCGTAATCATTTAATTACGACGCAACGAAAAATTCGTTAATTTGGAATTAGCGAACCCGAGCCCGAGATTATTTGTGAGCGCATTCGCATTTCGAATTCGAATACGGCACGCAAGTCAAATCAAGCGTCAAATCGCTAGTCGCATCTAGCGTCACATCATTCGTCAATCAAGTGATGGATGTCTTTCACTTTGAGTGATTGACGCAAATCACTATTCATGATTGATGGATTGATGTGAGTTGATGGAGGTTGGTGTGGCTTTATCGTTTGACTTTTGTAAAGCCAAATTTGTGGTAAATGAATTTGAATTTCATTTAAGTGTATTTGATACACAAAATACAAATAACACACAACTCTCCTTTTCATTTTATCTCTCTCTCTCACGCCCTTCATGGGCTGTTTTCTCTCTTCTGAAATTAGCTCACTGCCGAGACAGTGAAGGGAAGCAAGAGTGGGATTTTGTGGCAAAATCACAAGTGCTAGCACACTTACGAGACATGCGAAGGTGATAGGTGTTGGGGTTGGTGCTCAGAGCGCCAATTCCCGGTTGTATTTCTGTTGAATACTTCTGTAAAACATTATTATTATGAATAATATATGCAGTTTCTATAATATATATAATCTATCTTTCTATATGGTAAAGACTTAATGAACCTAGAATGATTAGTCATGATACAGTTGCAAAAGCGTCGCAACGGACATTGAGTAGTATCATGATGTTGTCATTCTCAGACAGTTCCTGGTCAAGGTTTACACTACTTGGTGTAAGTTTTTCAAAGAAAGCTTGGAATTTTAGTAAGTTTTTCAAACTTGCTATTAGAGAGGAAAATGTTCCTTAGGTTCTAGGCTTCAACATGTGATGTTCTTAGATTATTTCTTTCTTTATTTCTTTGTGTTTTTGTTGATGGAAGTTTGATTGAAGTGTTGAGCATGTATAGTGAAGGAAGGTTGTGACTATTGTAGTTGTAAACTTTCTTTTAAGGTTTTGGAAACCATGTTGCTAATCTAGAGTTGTTGACCCACTCTTAAATGACCTAGATTTGATCTTGAGTTGTTTCATTGTGTTGAGACTTGGATTGGATGGAAGAATGATGATTGAAACAATTGATTTAACTAATTTGGTCTAATTTGTCCAATTTGATGAAATTGAAAAATTAGGGTTCATGACCAATTCCAAATTTAGGGCTTTTCATATATGTTGTGTATTTGGGTGTGTATATGATGCATATAAAGTTTCATGTTGATTGGATTACATTTGGATGTGTTTTGAAGCATGAAATGACCAAATAGACAAAATGCCCACCTTAGGTGACATTCGGCCAAATGAATAGAATTTGTGGATTTTGGTGCTTTTGGTGTTTTGATATTTTGAACATCATAAGTTCATCTTAGAAATGATTTAGAATCATTCAAAATTGATTAGATCAATTTCGGACTAAAATGGACAAAAATACAAAGTAAGGGTATTTCGGTAAATTCACTTAAATATGATTTATTGAATTTATTTTCATAATTTGATTATTGGAATGTTAAATAAATATGTTTATTTAATTAATCCGAGAAATTTTTTTGAAATCTGAAAATCGAATTTTCACCGCTTCCGCTGCGTTACCGGATTCACCCCCTAAAAACCCCTACAATAGGGAAGTCCACCCATGAGCCGGGAATCGTTCGACGAAGCTTGGAGCTTGACGAATGACCAAAACCGAGCCAAAACCAGTGAACTGTCACAGCTCACTGCCGAATGCAGTGAAGAGGAGAAGAAAAGTTTTTGTTACCTCCGCGTCGCTCAACCGATCGATGTGAGTATTCCGCAACTTCGTTGATTCGTATTCACACATATTTCATGCTTATTATTGATCTTGGGACCTTAATAGAAACCAACAATGGTATCAGAGCAAGGTTTGAGCATGAAAAAGCTTAGGGCTTAAAATTTGGGTAAAATTGATTTTGAGCATGAATTATGAAATTGGATGATTAAGTATGCTTGAATGTGTTTATATGAATATTGATTGGATCAATTTCAAGAAATTATGTTTGGAACAAATTTCCCCAATTTTGTTGGCTTCGCCGAGAGATGAGTTGCCCTAAATGTCTTGGAATTTTGATTTGTTGATTCATTGGATGAGTTAGAATCATGTTGGGATTATTGATTTGAAAATTAATTGGATTGAATTTTTGAATTGGATAAAAACCCTAATCGCCGAGACCTTGATGAGCATGTATTGGGTTTGATTTTTGTTAAAATGTGTTTGATATGTTTTAATGTTAATGGCATGATTAATTAGTGCTAATTGATGTTTTAGAAATGTTTATTGGGTAATTAATCATGTAATACACTTTGGTAATTAAATTGGGAATTTGGAATTTTATGATTTAATTATTTTGGGCCTATTTTGTCAAATTGGGCTTAAGTGTTGTAATTGGGCTTGTTGGACTTTGTTGTACAAAGTTGGGTTTAGGAAAAATTAGTTGGATCCAATTGGGCCCAAAACTGCCTCCATAAAGCCCAAATGCGACTTAATGGACCTTTAAAGTTTAATTGGGCCTAATGGGCCAAAATTGATTTCTGGGCTTATGGGGTAATTCCCGGATTGGATTTTGGTTATTCGGTTTGAACCGAGTTGACCAAAAGTCCACGCCTTAAGAAATTAATTAAAAGCCCATTGGACTTTAATTAAATTAATATTGGATATTAATCGGGCTTTGAGACCCGTAGCGATTAAATTTGGAATTTAATTGTAAAGGTTCGTAATTAAAGTGTAGTATTTAATTTGGAATTAAATAGTGAATTAGAATTGAATGCATATTAAATTGGATTTAATGATGTAGTTTAATTTAATTCGAGAATTCGTACTTTGAGTACTTATTCGCAAAAACGAGTTTGACTCGAGCAAAATCAAATCGTTGTTTGAACATTGGATGATCACTAATTATCAGATTAATTAATTTGACTTGATTGATTGATAACATGCTTGTGTGAATACATGGTTGTGATGCATGAATAATGTATATCGGATGGATATTAGATGGGTGAGACAATTTTAGAATTTGTTGTAATAAATTTGATTTTTAATTGGACCTGTGTGTCCAGCCTTATCACCTCCTTATTCTTTGTATTCTCTTCTCACATATTCCCCTCAATGTAAATGAGGTTTCTTTAGAAGTGTAGTGTAACGGGTAGAAGTAAATACTTGTGCTAGCGGGAGAGAGAAATGGAGATATTTGATCTAGGATCAATGTGTAAAGTATCCATCCGCATATCATTATTATTTTAATATATGCGCTTTATTATGTGTTTAGAATGCATGTTTAAGGGTGTATGATGATAAGACCTTAACAAAGATAATAAATTGGTTGCCAATTTGCACGCGAAAAACCCTCGCAAAATATTAAGCGTTGTTCCTTCCATTGAGTGATTCTCACTCAAGATCCGAGACTGGCATTAGTTTGTTGGCCAAAGTCAAGGCCTTTGTCCGTCGAGGATGTGTTTGAATCACGAAGGCTTTGTTCCATATTGGTGTCTTGTCCAAGTTGTGGTTTGTTGGCCAAAGTCAAGACCACTTCTTGTCCATCGACATTGATTACGAAGCTTTCCATGGTCAATGGGTCGCGCTTGACTGGGATCACTAAGTTTGTTGTGCCAAAGCCAAGGCTTAGTTGATTCAGAGGAAAAATGTTAGGTAATACATTGGATGTATTAGCATATATAAGATATATGTTTCGGACTTGGATGTCCCCCTACCGGATCTAGGATTTGGATTGGATCCAATCGATCTTAGAGATCTACCTAGTTAATTATCATACAATTTGTTGGCCAAAGTCAAGATTGTGTGATATTTAACGGGATCCTAGCCCACTAGGAAACGCGGTTTCCCGAGTACTCGAAAGAGGGTTAGAGGCTCGCCGAAAAATAGTGGGAGGCAAGAATTGAATTTGCAATATTCGTTTAATTACTTGCCATACGCGCTCAAAATAAATATCATTCGTCAAATAAATTAAATGTTAGTTGGACTAATATTTAAATCGTTGTTTTAATAAATAGTTGGACTATATATATTCAAACTATTCATTTATAGTTGATTTTATAATTGGATTATAGTAATCAATATAATTGATTTTAATCTATTAAATTATAGTTGATTAAATAGTTGGACTATTGTAATCATTATAATAAATAGTACCTAAATCGTTGATTAAATAGTTGGACTATTAAAATCAAGATAAAATTGAAAGATTAACATTTAAAACATAATCCTAGGGACAATGTATTTAAATTGTTTAATTTTCAAAATTGGGAATAAATTTCAGGATGGTCCTGGAAAATAATAAATTACTTTATTTGATAAAATAACATATTATGCGTAAGCCCGGAGTTAAGCAAATAGTCGAGCATAATCTTTGGAAGATTTATGTGATGATAACTTTAGCGCTTAATCCATTATACTTACCGCAGTAAACTCCTTAATTTCTTAATCAGAACTAAGGATTAGATCCTTAAAGTATGGTACTGAAATTGAAGGATCTTCATAAATCTATACTTAGATTTTAGAAGTACTAAATTGCAATAAATAACTCTTGGAGGGTTAATGACTATTCTCAATGAGATAAAGTCAAAGTTTGCAATTAGGCAAGTACCGCAAGGCGCACCTTACTTCGATGTTCTAGAAACCCGAGGCTTGGCTAAAGGCTTCTAGAATGTAAAAAAAAAAAAAAGGCAAAGGCAAAATCATTATAATCTTCTAGGAAGATAAAAGACATATCCTAAAATGTCTGCTAATTGTGGTAAACAGGATCGCGGAAGCGTGACTGCCGTTTGGACAAAGCAGACACGAAGGAATTGAAGAACGAGCAAGGCTCTGACTTCAAAGATGTTTGTCATAATTATGTTCACTACTAGTATTAAAATTGGATTTTAGATACTTAGTGTGATACATAAATATATGTATTGATGTTCAGAATCTGCTATGAGCAGGATACTGACTTCAATCGAGATTAATCTGCGATTTTGAAACGGGACGAAAGTCGCTATTTTAACCGTAGATACCTAATTTTAGGAACTACCCTAGGGTGTGTACCTAAAATTGGACACTGTTATAATGTAACTAGTTTGACTAGAAACATTATCTTTATATCAGTTTTTAACCCGCTGCGGGTGAGCCTTTATATTCTAGAACACTAAAATGTTTTATTATATAAAGATGATATTGAGATAAACACATTAGATGTGAATAACAGAATTTATATTTTGAATATAAAATATCTCAAACATATAATATGGCAAACAAATAGCTCAACTGATTTGATCAGAAGAAACTAATTGTGGCATTGTTGTTTGGGATGCAATTAAACAAGAATCGTATATCCGCACTTTTGAAGAGTGGGCCCATGTCTAGCTAGGCTAGATATGGATATGAATATTTGGTGACCTATACGGATGTAGCATCGCGTTATGGTTATATGTTTCTATGAAACACAAATCGAAAACTTTTACAGTTTTCGACATGAAATAGACAAACAGATCGGCTAAAGTATTAAACCATCATGGTAAGACCGTAATGGAAAATACTTAAGCAATAAGTTTCTCATATACTTGAAAGAGTATAATATTCTTTCAATGAGGACTCCTCCCGGAACACGTCATTTTGACGGTGTGTCCGAACAGAGTAACCGAATTATGTTAGACATGATTAAGGTTAATCATGAGTCGCTCTGAGCTACCATTTCCTTCAACGGATAAGCATTAAACAGTGCAAGAACTTATTTTGAATAAGGTTCCATAAAAATCTGTTTGACAGATTTCATATTAGATATGAACAAGAAAGAAACTGGATTTCACATTCCTGATAATTTGGGTATGCTAGGCATACGTTTGGATGATGCCAAACTAAAACCCAAATTGGATAAGTGCCAATTGTAGGTTATCCTAGGGATACCAAAGTATTGTACTTATACAACTCACTTGAGAACAATGTAATTGTTGCTCACCATGCGGTTTTCCTAAGAGGAATACCTATATGCAGTGGTAAGTTGGAGGATAGTAAAACTCGATGAAAATCGGAGTAATACTATTTCAGGCACTGAATCTTAATGGAACACAAATAGTTCATCAAGGATGAAACTATACCAGTAATCTTCGAATACACAAGAACCGCGTAGGTCGGAGAGAGTCAGAAAAAAACCTGGGGAATGGGTTTCTGATCTCACCTCATAAAGATGACTATCTTATTGAGGTATACCAACTGACTACGTATGAGGTAGTGATACAAGGTATCGACTCCCTATTATGACAAAGTGTCATGAATCCGAAATGGATTCCATGTATATCAACATGTTTAGAACTAGTTGATGTACCGCAAGCATTGTGCCTACTGGTACTATATAAGTCTTCAAGGAAGACATACATGGATGGCAACATACCAACGTATAAAGCTAGGCTTTTAACGGAAAGGTATCGTTATCAACATTGTGTTGATTACGATTCAACCTTTTACCTATTGCCATGGTAAATCCATTTGGATAATGCTTTCAAAAGCTGCATATTTCATTTATGAAATATCTCAGCTGAACGGGAAAATCGCTTTCCTAAAAAGGAAACCTTTTGGAGGATGTTTACGACATCTTGACGGTTTTGTCGTATCCAAAACTAGCAAACAAGGTTTGCAGGTTATTCGATCCATGTTTGGATTGTAGCAAGCATAGGTTCTTGGAATTTTCATTTTGATGTGATAATAATGGTTTATGATTTAATTCAAAACGAAATGATTCTTGTATATATAAGAGGGTTATTGGGAGCGCACTACCAATCGATGTCCTATAAAATAATGATAATATGTCATTTCTTAGAAATGATATTCCCATAATACAATCGGCGAAAGCTTGGCTTTCGAGAAGACTCTCCGAGAAATCGTACATTGAAAAATATACGCGACCTGGTGTCTCATACGCTTTGAGCATATGGATTCACAAATGGGTCAATCCAAGTGATAGTCACTGGATTGATGTTAAGAATATCCGTCAGTATCTTAGAGAACTAAGGATGCTGTCTTAAACCATGGAGATGGAGAACTTGAAGTGACTGGGATCACTACTGTAAGTTTCCTAAACCAATAAAATGACTACAAGTCATAAAACGGTACTATACAGTTTGAATAACGGTACAATGAGCTGGAAATATTCCAAGCAATATACTGTTACCGTATAAACAACAAATGCGGGTTAATTGATGCAGTTGAGGCAGCAATAGAAGCCATCTGGGTCAATAAAAAATCTAATTAGATTAGATATAATTTTGTTAGCAGCTGAGCTAGGCGTCAGCGCAGGCTAAAGAATTAATGGTCTCATCAACGATCCAGATAAATACTTCGACTATCCATCTGATTCGTTTGAATCATACATTATGGCGATGTGATGATCGTATAAATCACATCAGACGATAATCATGCAAATCCGCTGACGAAAGCTTTTCTCAGCAATTTGAGCCAACCGTACATAGTTCGGGTGTAAGACACTCGAGTGACTGGCTATAGGCCAAGTGGGAGATTGTTGGACAATTATGACCCATAGCGTCACTATTTGTACAGATCATGGTGTTGTTGTATAAATTAACTATGTGACAAAGGAGATTGCACTCTTATCATTTGTGATTAGATCACCTAGATATATAAATGATAGGAGGTCTCTGATGAGTGGTAAATGTATCACTATTTCCCACTCATTTAACTTAATATTTTGTATAGTTTCTTGAGTTTTGTGAATATTTTGATGTGCTTTGTGTTATTTTGTAGATAAATAAAGTTTCAGGACATTCTGGAGGTGATTTGGAGCAAAACTGTGAAAATTGGTAAAAATGGCATTTTTGTAATTTTGCGCGTCGCGACGCCCGAACCTTACGCGTTGCGACGCCTAAAATGCGCCAGAGGCTGCTAAAATGCACCAGGTCAACAAGTCAAAGTTTGAAAAAGTTTGACTTTGCTAACGTGCTTCGTGCCACGTGTCATCATCACAAGCGATCTGCTAACGTGCGCCGCATGCCACGTGTCAAAAATTCAACGAGCCGACTTCAGCCAGCCGCCTTGCCACGTGTCACCTTATCGCTTCAGCCGCCCTGCCACGTGTCAGATAAGATTTGAAGCAACCAATCTTGCGCGGTCCGACGTGCTCCCCTTACTCGGGCCTATAAATTCGGCTCGAATTTTCAGTTTCAAATGTACTTTTTCCTTGAAATCTTCTGATGTAAATAAGGAGTTTTCTTCTTAGTTTCTTTTAATTTTAGTTTTGTAGTTAGTTTTAATTAAGTTCTGAAGTAATAATAGTAATTCTATTTTTTTAATAGTAATTTTATTTTTACTTTTTACTGTTTTACTATAGGAGGGTAACTTCTCCATACTGAGGTAAAAAGGTAATTATTTTACTATTTCTATTTAGATTAATCTCCCTAAAATATAATATATAAACTATTTAAAACCTGACTTAATGAGGATACCGCCATATTGGTCGGTTGGTTATTTAATTTAATCTGGTTAAACCTGACTTAATGAGGATACCGCCATACTGGTCGGTTGGTTTAATTATTGTTTCGCCTTTATGGCTGGTTTATTTCTTGTTCCGCCTTTATGGCTAGTTTATTTCTTGTTCCGCCTTTATGGCTGGTTTATCTTAATTTGACTTAATCAGGTTACCGCCTATATGGCTGGTTGGTAAAATTATCACAAGATTATATATTATATTATGAGAGATATCTAAATAGTTAATAGTAGAAGTTAATTCATTTTTCCTTAGCATTTTATTTATTTTTCTACATTTACTTTTTAGTAATTTTTATGTCTTTTTACTAGTCCTAATTATGTGTTATAACTAAGTTAGTTTTCTAGGTTGTGATGAAATCTAATATCACCGGTTTATAAGAGGTTATTTTATAATTTGAGTAATTTAAAGGTTTACTTATTAAGTCTTAAATGCTTCTTGTTGTTTGATCACCAATAAGATTAATGTGGTAAATCTAAAATGAACTAGACATAGGGATTTTAGGTTTAAATACCTTATACTTAATAGCCCACGATCTTCTTTGAGGATAGATAACCCTTTAATAGATTTCCTTACAAGATAGACATATACATGTCGGGCGGGGGTAGCCATAATTGGAATTTAAACTTAATGAATCACGATAATTTAATTGACATAGACATATGGTTCAATTGGATTAAACTGGGTATTTGTGTCTGACCATCGACAAATGCTTTCGCATAAATTCGTGTTCAAGGTTAGTAAACTGATTTATTACAAAAACTTAAAATAATCACTTCATCTTTTTAAAGATATTAGAAAGATTCACAACCCTAGATCTTTGAGTCTTTTATTTTCCTTAGTATTTTCTTTTGTCTTTTTATCTTTTTATTTACTTAGCAAATCTACAAATCAAATCATTCAAGCAATCATTTCACTTCTCCCTCAATTAGATATTTGTAAATAAATAGATTCAATAATTAATAACAACAGTAGGAATTAAGTCATCGTGGGATCGATATTTTTATACTACTTGAACAATACGTGCGCTTGCGTTATACGTGTGTGTTTACGCCGGTCAAGTTTTTGGCGCCGTTGTCGGGGACTTATTTTTCTTGAGTTATTAATTTTGAAGCTATCTAATTTACTTGTATCTAATTTTCTTTATTTTTATCTGTAATTTTTATTTCTTCCTTTTTGTTTTCAGGAGATTAAAAAATGGAACATTTTGAAAAATTACGAGCTTTACTAGAAAAAGATACACCCCAAATCCGGGAGCAACAGTCTAGTTTTCTGAGGCCTGTTGTCCAGTCCAACAATTATCACTGGAATTCAGAACCAAGCAATTCTACATTTGCTCATCAGAACGAAATGTGGAGATGTGTAATTTGTGATGGTAACCACCTGAGCGATCAATGTATATACCTTTCAGAGTGGCAGAATTATTGGAATCATTCAAGGTACGAAGAATCATCACATTTTCCATCTTATCCACCATCCATCTACGATCTTCATCAAGAACCAGATCCATCAGAGAAAGATCAGTTAAATGACATGCTCAAAGATTGGCTCGAGAAACGAGAAGCTCAATTTGATGCACAAATTCAGAGTCAAGCGGCGTCTATACAGAGGATGACAGATCAAGTTAGACAATTAACAGAGAACCTGAATCACATATCTCACGGAGCAAATTCAATTAATACTGAAGAAGCCTTCGAAAATCCTGAGATTCATCATGACATCATAACAGAGGACGAGGCTGAGCAGTATCAAGAATCAGAGGTATCAGTTCAGGAGATTGCACCAACAATAAAGGATGAAACTTTCCATCCTCAGAATGAAGATCTTGGAGCATGCTTTGCAACGATGTTTGAAGAAGATCTTCCTAAACCATCCATTCCAGTCATATCAGAGGATGAAGACCTAAAATCTGACATTTCTTTTCATCCTCAGGTTGACAATTTTGAAAAATGTATTTCACAGATGACAGATGAAGAGCTGAATACAGAAATCCTAAAATACATCTGTGAAGAAAAGGTGGAGCAAGAAGCAGAGCAAATGGAGGAGCAAATGTCTGACCAAATTGAAAATCCAGAGCATTCAGGAGAAACATCGCTGTATCGGAGAGTACAAATCAGAGATATCGCCAAGAAGCTTGACAGAATGGAACTTCCATTCCAAGTCAAGCACCATACGAGACCTCCTGATTTTAATTCTTTCTTTGCAGGAACCACTGGAACAACAAAGGTTAAAAAGGTGGCACGAGCACTGAATGAGACAAAACTCTTTTTGCCACTTTACCGTTGGAAGAGACCATTCAAAAGCAACGCTCATGGGAGTGTCTTTAATCGAACATCCAAAACGACGTTGAAACCTCATTGACATATGGATTTCAGTCACGTCTGGCTGAAGACGAAAAATTTAGCGCTAGCAGGGAGGCAACCCATGCAATTTGTTGTGATTTTTGTTTTCATATTTTGTGTATACATGTTGTAGAGTTTTTAATTTTGTGTGTTATTTTGTCGGGAAAAGCACAAACAGAGCATTTTAAGACAGAAGGAATGATGTTTGGCAATCATGAAGATGAGAACCAATTCATTAGCGAAGGCTGAGTAAGGAATGAAATCTTGAGACACATCCTAATGGATTTATATACCAAACGAGTGGCGTATTGCGTACACAATTTAGTTGCCTTAATTATTGCTTTGATTTGCTTTTCTGTTGTAATTATCTTTATTTTCGTAGACAGGATCCAGACTTTTTGACATTTCACGATTTCTTTTGTTTTGTTTAGCTAACAAACTTCCTTTGGAAGATACTAGTGCTATTATTACTCACCCTTTTCAGGTTCTATAAATTCAACTCATCATTGCACTTTGAAGACATCCAGAGTAAAACATGGAAGCCACTTCAAGAAGATGAGTTGAAAACATCTGTGTGATTTACGATAGTAGTGTTGGTGTTAAGCCACAATACGTAGAGGCAGCACAGAAATTGGGTCGAGTCTTAGCTGCAAGGAATATGCACTTAATATATGGCGGAGGAAATCTTGGACTAATGGGGATCGTTTCAAAGGCTGTACAGGAAGGAGGCAGTCATGTTTTGGGAATCATCCCAAAACCCTTGGCAGAGGCAAATCTTATTGAATCATCAAACGGAGAGGAACTGATCGTGCCAGGTATGTCTGAATGACTGGTAGAAATGATTAACCGTTCTGATGCTTTTATCGCTTTGCCAGGTGGCTTAGGCACATTGGAGGAAATTTTTATAGTTCTATCTTGGGCGAACCTGAACATACATCAGAAACCAATTGGGCTGTTTAACGTTGATGGATTTTATGATTTTCTTTGTGTGTTTCTTGATGATGCCCGGAGAAATGGGTTTGTGTCAAAACCAATGAAAGAACTACTCTTTACTGCCAGAACTGCTCCAGATCTAATAGACCAACTCTTAACCTATGAACCACAAATTGACCCTGTCATTTCAAAGATAAATTGGTCCGAGGATGATCGTGGTAAGAGGCGTCGGATTAATCTGGATCTTAACCTTTGATTTCTTGTAGAATTTCATCTAACCAGGTATTATCTTCTAAACTCTTCTTCTACTGTTTAGGGAATATGTGATGGTTTGGTGTCTTCCTTCACTCACTACCTTTCTATAAGGAAAAGCTGTGAAGGCACCTAGATAATCATTCACCCGTAGCTCATTGTGATAGACTAATGTGGATGACTCGTTGTTTATTCCTGACACCAAGCGATAAGAGCCTAAGAGGCTTGGGTACTTAAGTGAGCCTCGCTCCACCCTCCCTCTGGGGAATCTACAACGGGAAATCTACCTTGTTTTTAGTTTGTGTGTTGTTTTTATTTTTAGTCCAAATTTTTTTCGAAAAATACAAAAAAAATGAAAAATTTTCAAAAATTACAAAATTATTTTGCATTTTTATTTGACTAATCATGGTAAAAATTGGTAAGAAATAGCTGTGTAAGGAATTCTCACTCCTGAGACGTATTTCAAACATATTTCGGAACAAGTTAATTTTTGTTTATTTCCTTTTGAATTATTTAATTTGTAAATTCTCCATAAAACTGACTAAAATGGATCTTCATATACTTAGTTGGCAAGTATTATCAACATACATAGTAACATACGGACATGAGCTAAAATTGAAAAGTTTGTAATATCCAGTACTTTAGTTCATTTGGAGGAAACATCTCAAAAAAAAAAGTAATGGAATAAAAAAAATTAAAAAAAAAAAATCTGAGATCCGAGTTATTAAATCTGTAAGGGTGTTTTAACACCTAGTGCCCTAAAACCAACTTGTTTGGGAGTCACTGGCCCAACACTCGCTACATGGATCAAGATGCTGCAAAAATATATATATATATGAAGTCTGAGTAATTAAGTCCGTAGGGGTGTCTTAACATCTGGTGTCCTAAAGCCAACTGGTTTGGGAGCCACCGACCCAAAGCTCGTTACATAGATGGAAGATATTGTATATAAATAAAAAATAGAGAAAAAAATCAAAGAAAAAATCAGAAAAATCAGAAAAATTATTCCATTACTACAAAAAGGTGTGAAATCTGATAGAACTTTAGGACAAAAATATTACTCTCTTATCAGCTGCACTTATGACTGTTGTGGGCAAAAATGAGTTGTTTAATATTTTGTTAGCTGTGTATATGGAGAATGGTAAAAATGATCGGAGAATTTACTTATTCAGTAATTTAGAATGAAAAAAAACAACTAATAACTTGGAGTAGAAGTTTCACCTAATTAGTCACTAACTTCTTTATTCTCTTTTCTCTTGTCTTTTTGCTTTTGTGTGCATTAGTTTCACTACCTTTTTACTTTTATAAAATGTTTATGGGTATCATTGCTGTAAACCCTCACGAGACTACAACTCGTCCACTATGGACACCTAGGGGTTTAAAGGCTTGTTGCATATGCTAAATGCAACCGTGATCCCTACGAAAGTGGCTTAGTTAAATTTTATTATGTTATTTTATTTTGCTCGAGGACTAGCAAAATGTTAGGTTTGGGGGTGTGATGAGTGGTAAATGTATCACTATTTCCCACTCATTTAACTTAATATTTTGTATAGTTTCTTGAGTTTTGTGAATATTTTGATGTGTTTTGTGTTATTTTGTAGATAAATAAAGTTTCAGGACATTATGGAGGTGATTTGGAGCAAAACTGTGAAAATTGGCAAAAATGGCATTTTTGTAATTTTGCGCGTCGTACGTAGAAGCAGCACAAGAATTGGGTCGAGTGCCGAAATTTTTCAGCGGCCTTGCCACGTGTCCGGACGAGATTGTGCCAAGCAAAAAGGGGCTGGCGTCGCGACGCCAAAGCCCTTGGCGTCGCGACGCCAGAGGCTTATTCGGGCCTATAAATTCAGAGCGAATTTTCAGTTTCAAATGTACCACTTCCTCTCAAATCTCTTATATAAATTGGGAGTTCTCTTCTTAGTTTCTTTAAAATTTCAGTTTTAATTACGTTTTGTAATAGTAATCTTCTTCTATAAATAGTAATTTTACTTTCTTAAACTTTTTTTACTTTTACTATTCATCCATGAGGGGGTAACTTCTCCAATGCTAAGGTAAAAAGGTAATTCTTTTACTTTTACTATTTAGATTAATCTCCCTTAAAATATAATATATAAACTAATTAAAACCTGAATTAATAAAGGATACAGCCATTTCGGACGGTTGGTTATTCAATTTAAATTGGTTAAACCTGACTTAATGATGATACCGCCATACTGGATGGTTGGTTTAAGTTTATATTTCTGTTCCGCCTTATGGCTGGTATATTTGAATTTGACTTAATCAGAATACTGCCATTCCGGATGGTTGATTTAAAATATCATAAGATTATATATATTATTTTATGGGAGATATCTAAATAGTGAATAGTAGAAGTTAATTCATTTTACCTTAGCATTTCTTTTTATTACTTTTCAGTAATTTCATTTTATGTCTTTTAAGTTTATATCAGCTTTAGATATGTGTTGTAACTAAATTAAATATCTAGGGTTGTGATAAAATCTAATATCACCGGTTTTAAAAAGGGTTAGATTATAGTTTTGGGTAATTAAAAGAGTTATTTGTTGAGTCATAATCTTAATGCTTTTTATTAACTGGCCACTAATAAAATTGATTAGATAAACTTAAAATAAACTAGACATAGGGATTTTAAGTTTAAAGACCTTAGACTCAATAGCCTACGATCTTCTTTGAGGATAGATAACCTTTTAATAGATTTCCTTACAGGATATGAATATATCTGTTGGGCGGGGGTAGTCATAATTGGAACTTAATCTTAATGAATCTAGGTAATTTGGTTGACATAGACATATGGTTCAATTGGATTATACTAGGTATTTGTAAATGATCATCGAAAGAGGCTTTTACATAATTTAATATTCCAGATTAATAAATCAATATTTTACCCAACTATAATATAACCACTTCATCTTTAAATAATATTGGAAGAATTCACAACCCTAGATAGTTTATTAAATTGAATTTTCATTAATCTACTTTCACGCAATTTAATTTACTTGTTTTAAATTTAGAATCGTCACCATTTCAAATCAATCAAACAACCTGTTAGATACTAGTAATCATTTGACCTCATAAAATTAATAGATTATGTATTAAGTCCTCGTGGGATCGATACTTTTTATACTACTTGAACGATACGTACGCTTGCGTTATACGTGTTTGTTTACGCCGGTCAAGTTTTTGGCGCCGTTACCGGGGACTTCTTTATCTTTTACTATTAGTTTAGGGGTTAGATACATTACTTGTATCTAATTTTCTTTTTACTTATTGTTTTCGTTTTATTGTGTTTCAGGTTATCAGAATCTTAATGAGACGAACCAGAAGCTTTGAACTACGACCGCTTGACCCAGAAATTGAAAGAACCATCAGACAATTGAGAAGGGAAATGAGACAAGGCCAAAAAGCAATTGTTAACATGGAACCTGAACCTTTAAGGTTGCACCACCAATTCCCATTCGAGACAGAACCATTCCGGTGGTTAATGGCCTCATTTCATGTATTGTACTTCCTCCCTTACCAACAAATGCAGGTGACATTAAAACTTGCATTCAAATGATTCAGCAATCAGTGCAGTTTGGGGGAAAAGCAACTGAAGATCCTAATACCCACATCAGCAACTTCCTGGAAGTTTTCGATACTTTCAATTACAACCGAGAAGCTGAAGAAGCAATGAGACTGCGTGTTTTTCCATACTCCTTGAAGGACAGAGCTAAAGCTTGGCTACATTCACTTCCACCAGGTTCCATTACAACTTGGAATACTTTAGCCACCAGCCAGAACTGGAAAACTTAGGAATGACATTACATCCTTTGTGCAATAAGAATCAGAAACTCTCTATGAAGCTTGGGAAAGGTACAAAGATTTGCTCCGGAAATGTCATCACCATGAGATTCCAAAATGGCTTCAAGTCCAAACATTCTATAATGGATTTTCTGGAACAATGAGAACCACAATTGATGCTGCTGCTGGAGGAGCGTTGATGGCAAAAGGAGAAGAACAAGCTTGGGACCTAATCGAAGAAATGGCCAACAACAATTCATTGTGGCCAACAGAAAGGAGCATGATTCAATGAATTGCTGGAATTTATGAAGTTAGAGCCAATACAGCAGTCAGTGCCAAATTGGATCAGATATGCAAATTCATGGAGACTCTCGGCATGCAAAGCAACATTGGAACCAAAAATTCACCATATGGAGAAGCACCAGAACAAAATCAACTTGAAGAAACGGTAAATTATGTCAACAATTTCAACAGACAGGGAAACAATCCATATTCCAACACCTACAATCCAGGGTAGAGGAATCATCCCAATTTCTCATGGAGCAACAATTCAGGGCAAAAGAACTATCCACCACCTGGATTCCAACAACAGAACAAAAGCCAGAAGATTGAAAAAGACCCAGAAATGAAAGATTGGCTTGCAGAGATGTTCAAAAAGCAACAAGCAGCATATGATGCTATGTTTCAAAACCAATCTGCTTCCATCAAAGCACTGGAGAATCAAATTGGACAACTGGCCAATGCTCAGAGTTACAGACCACCAGGAAATCTTCCCAGCAATACAGAACCAAATCCAAGGAACCGAGGGAAGGAGCAATGTCAAGCCATCACCTTGAAAAGTGGTACTGAAATCAACAAAGATGTTGGAATCAAGGCAACCATTGAAGATGTTCCAAAAGAAGCAGAGAAACAGATAGATGAAAAAGAAGCAAAGGAAAAAGAACATATCACTCCACCTCCACCTTTTCCTCAGCGTCTTCAGAAAAGCAAACTGGATAAGCAGTTTGCTCGATTCTTGGAGGTTTTCAAAAAGCTACACATCAACATCCCATTTGCAGAAGCTTTGGAACAAATGCCCAGCTATACTAAATTCATGAAAGATATTCTTTCACGAAAACAGAGATTGGGAGATTATGAGACAGTAGCATTATCAGAAGAATGCAGTGCCATTATTCAGAGAAAACTTCCCCCAAAGTTGAAGGATCCTGGAAGTTTCACCATTCCTTGCATCATAGGAGAACATAACTTCGGTAAGGCTTTATGTGATTTAGGTGCAAGTGTTAATTTAATGCCTTTTTCTATTTACAGGAAACTACAAATTGGAGAAGTAATGCCTACCTCAGTCTCACTGCAACTTGCTGATCGAACGCTCGCATTTCCAAGAGGAGTCGTTGAAGATGTGCTGGTCAAAGTTGATAAACTCATTCTCCCAGTAGACTTCATTATCCTTGACATGGATGAAGACAAAGATGTGCCAATCATCCTTGGGAGACCATTCTTAGCAACAGGTCGAACTGTGATTGGTGTACAAAAAGGAGAATTGACCATGAAAGTTCAGGACCAAGAAGTTACCTTCAATGTTTTCAAAGCTATGAAATTCCCGAGTGAAGAAAAAGAAGAAGAATGTTTCAGAATTGATGTTGTTGATAGTATTATTCATGATACTGATACAGTTCCCACGGATAAACTTGAAGCTTGCATCACCAACATGACTGACACTGAATTAGATTATGAAATTATGGAATGTATCAACTATCTTGACAAGCCATTTCGTTTCAAAGTGACACAACCAATTGAAAGTTTGGAACTACCGAAGAAAGACCGGATCAAGCCTTCGATTGAAGAACCACCACAGTTGGAGCTGAAATTACTTCCGAGTCATCTCAGGTATGCATTTCTTGGAAAATCTTATGAATTACCTGTTATTATTTCATCTTCGCTAACATTGGAGCAGGAAGAAAAATTATTAAGAGTATTACGAGAGCATAAGAAAGCCATTGGCTGGACTATAGCAGATATTCGAGGCATTAGTCCATCATTCTGCATGCACAAGATCCTGATGAATGATGAGTACAAACCCACAGTGGAACATCAACGGAGACTCAATCCAATCATGAAGGAAGTCGTGAAGAAAGAAATCATCAAATGGTTGGATGCTGACATCATTTACCCCATCTCAGATAGCAGTTGGGTGAGTCATATGCAGTGTGTGCCAGAGAAAGGAGGAATTACTGTGGTTACCAATGAAAAGAATGAGCTAATCCCAACAAGAACGGTGACTGGATGGAGAGTATGTATGGACTACAGGAAGCTGAACAAAGCCACGAGGAAGGATCATTTTCCGCTGCCATTCATTGATCAGATGCTGGACAAATTGGCGGGACATGAGTTCTATTGCTTTCTGGATGGATATTCAGGGTACAATCAGATTGCCATCACCCCAGAAGATCAGGAGAAAACCACATTTACATGTCCCTATGGTACTTTTGCTTTCCGCATGATGCCATTTGGATTATGTAATGCCCCTGCCACATTTCAGCGTTGTATGATGGCCATTTTCTCAGACATGCTGGAACAGAGTATGAAGGTTTTCATGGATGACTTTTCTGTGTTTGGAGATTCTTTTGATCATTGTTTGCAAAATCTAGAACAGATGTTACAAAGGTGTGAAGATACAAACTTGATACTCAACTGGGAGAAATGCCACTTTATGGTGCATGAATCTTGGAGAGAACTGTTGGATCAACAAGGAGGGACTGGTCTACAAAACTGGATGATGCATTATGGGCCTACCGTACAGCTTACAAGACACCCATTGGTATGTCCCCATATCAATTGGTGTTTGGGAAAGCATGTCATCTGCCAATTGAGCTTGAACATAAGGTGTACTGGGCACTGAAGAAGTTGAATCTTGAACCACAAGCTGCAGGAAAGAAAAGACTTCACCAACTCAATGAATTGGAGGAATTTCGCCTACAAGCTTATGAGAATGCCAAATTGTACAAGGAAAAGACCAAGAAATGGCATGACCTAAAAATAGTGCACAAACAGTTGAAACCAAGGCAACATGTGTTGTTGTACAACTCAAGGTTGAAACTTTTCCCTGGAAAGTTGAAATCAAGGTGGTCAGGTCCATTTGTTATCACTCAGGTTTTACCATATGGAGCTGTTGAGTTACTGGATCCCAACACCAACAACACATTCAAGGTTAACAGTCAGCGTGTCAAGCACTACTGGGGAGAATAGTTGGAGCGACAAAAAGAAAGTGTCACACTCATTTAACTTAATATTTTGTATAGTTTCTTGAGTTTTGTGAATATTTTGATGTGTTGTGTTATTTTGTAGATAAATAAAGTTTCAGGACATTCTGGAGGTGATTTGGAGCAAAACTGTGAAAATTGGCAAAAAGGGCATTTTTGTAATTTTGAGCGTCGCGATGCCCGAACTTTGCTCGTCGCAACACCTAACGTGCACCAAGCTGCTGCTAACGTGCGCCGGGTCCACAAGTCAGAATTTGAGAAGTTTGACTTTGCTAACGTGCGCCGTGCCACGTGTCATCATCACAAGCGATCTGCTAACGTGCGCCGTATGCCACGTGTCAAAAATTCAACGAGCCGACTTCAGCCAGCCGCCTTGCCACGTGTCAAAAATTCAACGTGTCCGGTGAGATGCCAAGCAACCAATAAGGTCACGCCACGTCATCGCGTAGCGACGCCAAAGCCCTTGGCGTCGCGACGCCCAAGATCTACCGGGGCCTATAAATTCAGCTTCAAATTTCAGTTTCAAATTTACCTTTTTCTTGAAATCCTCTGATGTAAATAGGGAGTTTTCTTCTTAGTTTCTTTTAATTTCAGTTTTATAGTTAGTTTTAATTAAGTTCTGAAGTAATAATAGTAATTCTATTTTTTTGAATAGTAATTTTATTTTTACTTTTTACCGTTTTACTATGCGGAGGTAACTTTTCCATGCTGAGGTAAAAAGGTAATTCTTTTACTATTTCTATTTAGATTAATCTCCCTAAAATATAATATATAAACTATTTAAAACCTGACTTAATGAGGATACCGTCATACTGGTCGGTTGGTTTAATTATTGTTCCGCCTTTATGGCTGGTTTATTTCTTGTTCCGCCTTTATGGCTGGTTTATCTTAATTTGACTTAATCAGGTTACCGCCTATATGGCTGGTTGGTAAAATTATCACAAGATTATATATTATTTTATGGGAGATATCTAAATAGTAAATAGTAGAAGTTAATTCCTTTTACTTTAGCATTTTATTTATTTTTCTGCATTTACTTTTTAGTAATTTTTATGTCTTTTTTACTTGTCATAACTATGTGTTATAACTAAGTTAGTTTTCTAGGTTGTGATGAAATCTAATATCACCGGTTTATAAGAAGTTATTTTATAATTTGGATAATTTAAAGGTTTACTTATTAAGTCTTAAGCTTAATGCTTCTTATTGTTTGATCACCAATAAGATTGATGTGGTAAATCTAAAATGAACTAGACATAAGGATTTTAGGCATCAGCCTTAGACTTAATAGCCCACGATCTTCCTTGAGGATAGATAACCCTTTAATAGATTTCTTTACAGGATAGACTTATACCTGTCGGGCGGGGGTAGCCATAATTAGAACTTAAACTTAATGAATTCAGATAATTTGGTTGACATAGACATATGATTCAATTGGGTTAAATTGGGTATTTGTGTCTGACCATCGACAGATGCTTTCGTATAAATTCGTGTTCCAGGTTAGTAAACTGATTTATTACACAAACTTAAAATAATCACTTCTTCTTTTTAAAGATATTAGAAAGATTCACAACCCTAGATCTTTGAATCTTTTATTTTCCTTAGTATTTTCTTTTGTTTTTTTATCTTTTTATTTATTTAGCAAATCTACAATCAACCAAATCAATCAAGCAATCAATTCCATTCTCCCTCAATTAGATATCTGTAAATAAATAGTATCAACAATTGGTAACAATAGTAGGAATTAAGTCCTCGTGGGATCGATATTTTTATACTACTTGAACGATACGTGCGTTTGCGTTATACGTGTGTGTTTACGCCGGTCAAGTTTTTCGCCTATGATTTGTTCCTGGACTGAGAATGATATGAGACAGTATCAGTCCACGAAGGATAAATCATTGAATATCCCTAGTCAGAGCATTGTCGAGATTGGACATCGATAAATGCGTAAAAGACTAGTATTACACTTGTGCGCGTTGTGAGGGCACAATGGCATAGTTCTCATATATTTGGGTATAAGATACTCATGCAAGTGTAATATGAGGTTGTGTTTTACCGATGGTACGGGAAACAGCTTCGCTCTGGATAGACCCCCTTGGAATTCTATTGGTAGTATGACTATGTGTCTACGGAAGTCCGAAATCAGGGTAGATGTATTTGGTCTTAACCTGAGACTTGCACCGCTAATACTTGCGACAATCAATATACTTTGGTTGCAGTCGTCCAGGGCTTTAACAGGTTCTGTGTACGCCAATGCTGGGTATATTGAGAATCGTAGTGTGTTGGTGTGATGTCAAGACGGAAGTATCACTCCAATCATATGGAGATGATGGTCACGAGGATACGGTACTAGTACTCTTAAGTACTGCAGTCATCGGGATAAAATGACAAGGTCATGTTTATCCGATTATAGAGACTAGTTACCAGACATCCGACATGTGCTTCGTACGGGGCAGACACAATTCCAGCCCCAGGCCTAGCACGTGATCATCCGATACTGGACAGAAATACGCAATACTACGTATACTACGCCTAATATAGATCCTTTTATTCCTGTAAGGATATTTCCGGAGAATTGGGTAGGCATGGCGCTTTGCTAGAAGCCAAACTTGTCTTGTAAATCGGTAAAACGTAGTACTTGGTACTTACGTATTTGGATAGTTCGACGATCGAATTTACTACCAACATATCCGGGGATCTCATGGGTCGCTTCCCAAAGATTCACCGATGACGTATGACTCGCACTCTAAATTAATCTGGGATTAATTAGAAGAGAGCGAAAATTAATCTGGGATTAATTACTGAGATATTTTATCTGGGATAAAATATCAATTAAAGAGAGATAACGATTAATTTAGAATTAATCGATAAATTAATATATTTGATATATTAAACGAAATTGGATTTCGACGCGGAATTAAAATTAGATTTTAATTTGGGCGAACGAATTAATTTAGAATTAATTCGTTAGCGACTTGAATAGTGATTTCGCTAGGCGTAATCATTTAATTACGACGCAACGGAAAATTCGTTAATTTGGAATTAGCGAACCCGAGCCCGAGATTATTTGCGAGCGCATTCGCATTTCGAATTCGAATACGGCACGCAAGTCAAATCAAGCATCAAATCGCTAGTCGCATCTAGCGTCACATCATTCGTCAATCAAGTGATGGATGTCTTTCACTTTGAGTGATTGACGCAAGTCACTATTCATGATTGATGTGAGTTGATGGAGGTTGGTGTGGCTTTATTGTTTGACTTTTTTAAAGCCAAATTTGTGGTAAATGAATTTGAATTTCATTTAAGTGTATTTGATACACAAAATAAAAATAACACACAACTCTCTTTATCATTTTATCTCTCTCTCTCTCACGTCCTTCATGGGCTGTTTTCTCTCTTCTGAAATTAGCTCACTGCCGAGACAATGAAGGGAAGCAAGAGTGGGATTTTGTGGCAAAATCACAAGTGCTAGCACACTTACGAGACATACGAAGGTGATAGGGAAGTCCACCCATGAGCCGGGAATCGTTCGACGAAGCTTGGAGCTTGATGAAGGACCAAAATCGAGCCAAAACCAGTGAACTGTCACAGCTCACTGCCGAATGTAGTGAAGAGGAGAAGAAAAGTTTTTGTTGCCTCCGCGTCGCTCAACCGATCGATGTGAGTATTCCGCAACTTCGTTGATTTATATTCACACATATTTCATGCTTATTATTGATCTTGGGACCTTAAAAGAAACCAACAGGAATATCTTTAATTTGGTGAGTGATTTATTTAAATTAGGAAGGGGATTTACTTAATTTAGGAATGGGATTTGTTTTTATTTTAATTGGATTTGATTGGATTTAATTTAATTTGTGACATGTATTTTAAATGTTTTAATTATTTTTGGATTGGGCTTGGTCGAAATGGGCTTTGGATGGGTGTGGGGGTTTTGGGCTGAGGCTTAATATTTTAAAACAGGGATAAATCGAGCGAACCCGAGGCCAAACAAATGAATTAAATTTGTTGATGTATTTATTTTTAAATTTTTCCCTTCCGATGTCCGTTTCCCGCGACTTCCGCAACTTATTGGGTAGTGCCTCCATATGAGGCTCATCATTGGGCTTTCATGTAAAAATGCAAGTGTCTACACTCGGCCTCGTAGGTAATGCCCATTTAACCTATCTGTTCGATGTCAGCAATCATCTATGACACCTAGTGCTCGACAGATGTACCATGTGACATACCCGAGCGAAAGAGCTTATTTTATACTTTTAAGATCTAAGGTTAGATCTATAAAGATCCTTAATTTCATCATCATGGTATAAGGATCTAATCCTTAGTTATGACGATGAAATTTAAGAGTATTTGCGGCAAGCATAACATATTGAGCACTAAAGTCATCATCACGATGAGTCTTCCAAAGCTCATGCTCTACTATTTGCTCAATTCCGGACTTAGGCCCGAGAGGTCGCTCTATCAAATAGAATAACTTCTTAGTTCCCAAGATTATCCTGAGATTGGTTTCCCATTCTAGAAAATTATGTCGTTAAAGACATTTTCACTTAGGATTATGTTCTTTGACGATAATCTTTCCAGTTATCTTGATTGCTATAGTCCAACTATCCAATCAACGATTTCGGGTACAATCTAATGTAATGATTACTATAGTCTAACTATATAATTAATTACAATTTGACTGGTTAAATTCAAATATATTGATTAATATAATCCAATTATATAACCAACTATAAATGAAGTAGTTTGAATATAGTCCAAATGTTCAATTAAAACAACAATTGAATATTAGTCCAACTAATATATTTATAAATTTTTTAATGACGAAAAATGAAATGAGCGCGTATTGGCAAGTATCTAAACGAAATTGAAAATTTAATACTTGCCTCCCACTATTTTTCGGCGAGCCTCTAACCCTCTGTGGAGTACTCGGGAAACCTAGTTTCCTAGTGGGCTAGAATCCCGTTAAATAGCACACAACCTTGACTTTGGCCAACAAGTTGTATGAAACTTAACTAGGTAGATCTCTAAGATCAATTGGATCTCATCCAATTCCTAGATCCAATAGGTGGACTTCCAAGTTCGAAACATATATCCAATAAATGCCAATATATCTGATATATTCCCAAACCTTTTTCTTTTGAATCAACTAAGTCTTGGCTTTGGCTCAACAAGCTTAATGAAACCAGTTAAGCGTGACCCATTGACAGTGGGAAATCTTCATAATCGAGGCCGATGAACAAGAAGTGACATTAACTTTGGCCAAAAAATCACAACTTGCCCAAGGCGTACGATATGGAACAAAGCTTTCATGATTCAAACACATTCGTGATGGACAAAGGTCTTGACTTTGACCAACAAACCAATGCCAATCTTGGATCTTGAGAGAGAATCACTCAATGGAAGGAAAAACGCTTAATATAAATGAGGGTTTTTATCGCGATTTGGAAACCAATTTGTTATCTTTAATTAGGTCTCATCATACACCCTTAAGCATGCATTCTAAAAGCATAATAAGGCGCGATAAAATTTAATAATGATATGCGGATGGATATACAACAAACTTGTTCCTAGAACAAATCTCTCAATTTCCTCTCTCCCGCTAGCATTATTCATACTTCTACCCAATTACATAATACTTTTAAAGAAACCTCATTTACATTGAGGGGAATTGGTGAGAAGAAAAATACAATGAGAAAAGAGGTAATAAGCTGGACACGCAGGTCCAATTTTATAAATTCTAAATTTATTACAACAATTTCCAAAATTGCCCTCACCCTTCTAATATCCATCCGATATACATTATTCATTCATACATCCTGTTGGGAAATTCTACGGTCCCGAGGATCGATTAAAGTGATGAAACATACATATGAATACACGAAGAAGTTGGGGAATACTTACATCGATCGGTTGAAGCGATGCGGTGAAGAACAAAACTTTTATGCCCTCCTTGGAAGCTCTCGGCAGTGAGCATTCTTTGTCCTCCTCAAATTTGGCCATCTCCAAGTTCCAAGCTCCAAGCTTCATTTGGTGATTCCTTGCTCACAAGTGGGTTTCCCTATCACGTTTGTATGTCTCCTATGTGTGCTAGCACTCTTGATTTTTGCCACAAAAATTATCAATTGCTTCTCCTCTTAATGTCTCGGCAAAGTACATAATTTTAAAGAGGAAATGGCCATAGGCCGTGAGCAAGAGAGGAGGGAAGAAGAGAGAGATGTGTGGTGTGTTACAAAAATTGTATTAGTTAATTAGTTTCAAAAACCAAAAATAAACATATACCAATTTTCCTTTTCCAAAAAGTCAAAGGCAACTATGCCAACCACTTCCATCAACTATTCACATCACTCAATCAATCAAGTGACAAGTTGTCACATCACTCAAAGTGACAAGTGATTTGACGCTTCATGTGACTAGCGATTTGACGTTTGATGTGACTTGCGTGCCGCACTCGAATTCGAAATGCGAATGCGCTCGCAAACACTCCCGGGCTCAGGTTCGCTAATTCCAAATTAACGAATTTTCCTTTGCGACGTAATTAAATAATTATGCCTAGCAAAATTACTATTTACGTCGCTAACGAATTAAAATCTAATTTCAATTCCGCGTCGAAATCCAATTTCGTTTAATATATCAAATATATTATTTTATCGATTAATTCCAAATTAATCGTTCTCTCTCTTTATATAATATTTTATCCCAGATAAATATCTCCGTAATTAATCCCAGAAAAATTTTCTCTCTTATTTAATTAATCCCAGATTAATAAAGTGCGAGTCATACGTCATCGGTGAATCTTCGAGAAGCAACCCTTGAGATCCCCGGATATGTTGGCAGTAAATGCGGTCGTCAGACTATCCGAACACGTAAGTACCTAGTACTACGTTTGTACCGATTTACAAGACAAGGTTGGCTTCTAGCAAAGCACCATGCCTACCAAATTCTCCAGAAATATCCTTAAAGGAATATGTGATCTATATCAGGCGTAATATATGTAGTATTGCGTATATCGATCCAGTATCGGATGTCACATGCAAGGCCTGGGGCTGGAATTGTGTCTGCCCCGTACGAAGCACATATCGGATCTCTGGTAACTAGTCTCTATAATCGGATAAACATGACCTAGTCATTTTATCCCGATGACTGCAGTACATAAGAGAACCAGTTCTGTATCCTACGTGACCATCATCTCCACTATGACTGGAGTGATACTTTCATCTTGACATCACACCCAACACACTATGATTCTCAATATACCCAACAGAGGCGTACACAGAACCTGTTAAAGCCCTGGACGACCTAAAACCAAAGTATATTGATTGTCGCAAGTATTAGCGGTGCAAGTCTCAGGTTAAGACCAAATACACCTACCCTGATTTCGGACTTCCATAGACACAGTCATACTACCAATGGAATTCCGAGGGGTCTATCCAGAGCGAAGCTATTTTTCGTACCATCGGTAAAACACAACCTCCTACTACACTTGCATGAGTATCCTATACCCAAATATATGAGAATTATGCCGTTATGCCCTCACAACGCGCACAAGTGTAATACTAGTCTTTTCCGCATTATCGATTTCCAATCTCGATAATACTCTGACTAGGGATATTTAATGATTAAACCTTTATGGATTGATACTGTCTCATATCATCTCAATCCGAAACTAATCATATGGATCTTTCATCATTTATACATCTTGGTGATCTAATCACAAATTATAAAAGAGCAATTTCCTTTGTCACATAGTTAATTTGTACAACACCATGATCTGTACAAATAGTGACGCTATGTGTCATAACTGTCCAGCAATCTCCCACTTGGCCTATAGCCAGTCACTCGAGTGTCTTACACCCGAACTATGTACGGTTCGCTCAAACTTCTGCTGAGAAAAAGCTTTCGTCAGCGGCTTTGCATGATTATCATCTGATGCGATTTATTCGATCATCACATAGCCACGATGTATGATCCGAACGGATCAGATGAATAATCAAAGTATATATCTGGATCGTTGATGAGACCATTAATTCTTTAACCTGTTCTGTACCTAGCTCAGCTGCTAACAGAACTACTCCTAATCTAATTAGGATTATTTTCAATCCAGAAGGCTTCTATTGCTGCCTCAGCTGCAGCAATAATCCACTTTTGTTGTTTATTCGGTAACAGTATCTTGCTTGGAAGATTTCCAGCTCACTGTTCCGTTATTCAAACTTTATAGTACCGTTTTACGACTTATAGTTGTTTATATCGGTTAGGAAACTTGCAGCAGTGATCCCAATCACTTCAAGTTCTCTTCTCCATAGTATAAGACAGCATCCTTAGTTCTCTAAGATACTAAAGGATGTTCTTCACATTAATCCAATGACTATCACTTGGATTGCCCCGATTGTGAATCTATGTGCTCAAAACATATGAGACACCAGGTCGCGTACATTTTTCAATGTACGAGTTCTCGGAGAGTATCAATAACTTTAAATCTATTCCAGTAGATCTTTATTCCTAGAATAAAGGTTGTTTCTCCCAAGAATTCTATGGAGAATTTTCATGAAAGCCAAGCTTTCACCGATTGTATTTATGGGAATATCATTTCTAAGAAATGATATGTCATCATTTTATAGGACATCACTGTCAGTGCGCTCCCACTAACCTCCTTATATACACAAGAATCATTTTTGTTTTGAATTAAATCATATACCATTATGATTACATCAAAAACGATAATTCCAAGAACGCAATGCTTGCTTCAATCCATACATGGATAGAATAACCTGCAAACCTTGTTTGCTAGTTTTGGTACGACAAAACCGCCAGGATGTTGTTAACATCCTCCAAAAGGTTTCCGTTAAGGAAAGTGGTTTTGGCATTCAGTTGTCACATTTCATAAATGAAATATGCAGCATCAGCAAGCATTATCCATATGGATTTACCGTGGCAACAGGTAAAAGGTTTCGTCGTAATCGACACAATGTTGATAACGATACCTTTTCGCTACAAGCCTAGCTTAGTACGTTGGTATGTTGCCATTCATGTATGTCTTCCTTGAAGACTTATATAGTACCAATAGTCACAATGCCTTACGGTACATCAACTAGTATCCAAACTTGGTTGATATACATGGAATCCATTTTGGATATCATGGCACTTTGCCATGTTAGGGAGTCGATACCTTGTATCATTTCCTTATACGTAGTCAGTTCGTATTCCTCAATAAGATTGACATCTTTATGAGGTGAGATCAGAAACCCATACCCCAGGTTGTTTTCTGACTCTCTCCAACTTACGCAGTTCTTGTGTATTCGAAGATTACTGGTATAGTTACATCCTTGATGAAATATTTGTGTTCCATTAAGGAATCGGTGCCTGGAATAGTATTACTCCGATTTTCATCAAGTTTTACTATCCTCCCACTTACCACTGCATTTAGGTATTCCTCTTAGGAAAACCGCATGGCGAGCAACAATTACATTGTTCTCTAGTGAGTTGTTTAAGTACTATACTTTGGTTTCCCTAGGATAACCCACAACTTGGCATTTATCCGATTTGGGTTTTAGTTTGGTATCATCCAAACATATGCCTAGCATTCCCAAATCTTCAGGAATGAGAAAACCCGGTTTCTTTCATGTTCATATCTAATATGAAGTCTGTCAAACAGATTTTTATGGAACCTTATTCAAAATAAGTTTTGCACTGTTAATGTGTATCCGTTGAAGGAAATGGTAGCTCAGAGCGACTCATGATTAACCTTATCATGTCCAACAAAATTCAGTTTCTCAGTTCGGACACACCGTCAAACTGACGTGTTCCGGGAGGAGTCCTCATTGAAAGAATACTATAATCTTTCAAGTATATGAGAAACTTATTGCTTAAGTATTTTCATCATGGTCTAATCGTGACGGTTTAATACTTTTGTCGATATGTTTGTCTATTTCGTGTCAAAACTGTAAAAGTTTCCGATTAGTGTTTCAAAAGAAACACATAACCATAACGCGATGCCACATCCGTAAAGGTCACGAAATATTCATATCCACCTCTAGCCTAGCTAGACATGGGCCCACCTACGTCAATATGAACCAGGGCTAACAGATCGGTGGCATTTGCACTTTTACCAAGTAAATACTGTTTTAGGCACTTTGCCCAATAAACTAGATTCGTAGGCATTATTTGAATAGAATCAAATTTGTCCTAGTACCCACTCTTCAAAAGTGTGGATATACGAGTCTTGTTAATTGTGTCCCAGACAACAATGCCACTTTTAAGTTTCAACTGATTAAATCAGTTTGAGCTATTTATTTGTCATAATATATGTTTGAGATTTATTTATATTCAAAATATAAATTCTGTTTTTCACATCTAATGTGTTTATCTCAATATCATCTTTATAAAATAAAATACTTTAGTGTTCTAGAATATAAAGGTATATCCGCAACGGATTATACCTGATAAAGAGATAATGTATCTAGTCAAACTAGTTACATTTTAACAGTTTCCTAATTTAAGTACACACTCGAGGGGTAGTTCCTAAACTTAGGTTTCTACGGTTAAAACAATGACTTTCATCCCATTCTCAATTCGCAGATTAATCTCAACTGAAGTCAGTATCCTACTCATAGCAGATTCTGCACACCAGTACATATTTATGTATCACACTAAGTATCTAAAATCCAATTTTAATACTAGTAGTGAACATATTTATGACAAACATATTTGAAGCTGGAGCCTTGCCCCTCTTCAATTCCTTCATGTCTGCTTTGTCCAAACGGCAGTCACGCTTCCGCGATCCCGTTTGCCACAATTTAGGCAGACATTTTGGGATATGTCCTTTATCTTCCCAGAAGATTATAATGACTTTGCCTTTGCCCTTTTTCAAATCCCAGAAGCCTTTGGCCAAGCCTTGGCCTTCCGGAATGTCAAAATAAGATGCGCCTTGCGCTTCTTGCCTTATTGCAAACTTTGGCTTTGACTCATTGAGTACAGCCATTAACTCTCCAAGAGTTTACTATTGCAATTTAGTACTTCTAAGATCTAAGAATAGATCTATGAAGATCCTTCAATTTCATTATCATACTTTAAGGATCTAATCCTTAGTTCTGATTAAGAAATTAAGGAGTCTATTCGGTAAGCTTAATGGATTAAGTACTAAAGTTATCATCACATGAATATTCCAAATATCATGCTCCACTATTTGCTTAAATCTGGGCTTAGGCCTAATATGTTATTTTATCAAATAAAGTAACTTATTAGTTTCCAGGACCATCCTGAAATTTATTCCCAATTTGAAAATTAAAGTCGTTTAAATACATTTTCACCCAGGATTATGTTTTAAACACTAATCTTTCAATTTTATCTTGATTATAATAGTCCAACTATTTAATCAACGATTTAAGGTACTATTTATTATAATGATTACTATAGTCCAACTATATAATCAACTATAATTTTAATAGGTTAATTCAATTATATTGATTACTATAATCCAATTATAAAATCAACTATTAATTGAAATAGTTTGAATACAGTCCAACTGTTTATTAAAGCAACGATTAAATATTAGTCCAACTAATATATTAATATATTGACGAATAATTTGAAATGAGCGCGTATGACAAGTTATTAAACGAATATTGCAAATTCAATACATGCCTCCCACTATTTTTCGGCGAGCCTCTAACCCTTTGTCGAGTACTCGGGAAACCGTGTTTCCTAGTGGGCTAGGATCCCGTTAAATAACACACAATCTTGACTTTAGCCAACAAATTGTATGATAATTAACTAGGTAGATCTCTAAGATCAATTGGATCCCATCCAATTCCTAGATCCAGTAGGGGGACATCCAAGTCCGAAATATATATCTTATATATACCAAAATATCCAATATATTGCCTAACCTTTTTCCTCTGAATCAACTAAGTCTTGGCTTTGGCACAACAAACTTAGTGATCCCAGTTAAGCGGAATCCATTGACCATGGAAAGCTTCGTAATCAATGTCGATGGACAAGAAGTGATCTTGACTTTGGCCAACAAATCACAACTTGGAAAAGACACTGATATGGAACAAAGCTCTCATGATTCAAACACATCTTCGACGGACAAAGGTCTTGACTTTGGCCAACAAACCAATGCCAGTCTTGGATCTTGAGTAAGAATCACTCAATGGAAGGAAAAACGCTTAATATTTTTTAGGGTTTTTCGCGTGCAAATTGGCAACCAATTTATTATCTTTGTTAAGGTCTCGTCATCATACACCCTTAAACATGCATTCTAAACACATAATAAGGCGCGTAAAATAAAATAATAATGATATGCGGATGGATACTTAACACATTGATCCTAGATCAAATCTCTCCATTTCCTCTCTCCCGCTAGCACAAGTATTGCTTTTACCCATTACATAACACTTCTATAGAAACCTCATTTACATTTAGGGGAATAGGTGAGAAGAGAAATACACAGAGTCAAAGGGGTAATAGGCTGGACACGCAGGTCCAATTAATAAATTCTAATTTATTACAACAATTCCAAAATTACCCCACCCATCTAATATCCATCCGATATACATTATTCATGCATCACAACCATGTATTCACACAAGCATGTTATCAATCAATCTAATCCAATTAATTAATCTGATAATTAATGACCATCCAATGTTCAAACAACGATTTGATTTTGCGCGAGTCCAATCGTTTGCGAATAAGTACTCAAAGTACGAATTCTTAAATTAAATTAAACTACAACATTAAATCCAATTTAATATGTATTTAATATTAATTCTCTTATTTAATTCCAAATTAAATATTACACTTTATTAATAAACCTTTACGACTTAAATTCCAAATTTAATCGTTACGGGTCTCAAAACCTGATTAACATCCAATGTTAAATTTAATTAAAGTCCAATGGGCTTTTAATTAATTTCTTAAGGCATGGACTTTTGGTCAACTTGGGTCAAACCCAATAACCAAAGCCCAATCAAGGAATAACCCCATAAGCCTAGAAACCAATTTAGGCCCATTAGGCCCAATTAAAGTTAAAGGTCCATTAGTCATAATTGGACTTTATGGATGTGGTTTTGGGCCCAATTGGATCCAACCAATTTAGCCTAAACCCATCTTGGTACAACCAAGCCCATTAAGCCCAATAACTACTTTTGAGCCCAATTTCCAAAAATTAGCCCAATTAATTAAATCACAAAAATTCTAATTTCACAATTTAATTAACCAAAGTGTATTACATAATTAATTACCCAAATCAATATTTCCAAAACACCAATTAGCCTAATTAATCATGTTCATTTACAACAATTAGTGTCCAACACAATTGATCAAAAATCAAACCCATTTCATGCTCATATAGTCTTGGCAATTTGGGCATTTTTATGTCCGATTCGAATTCAATCCAATTAAATCCAATTCAACATTAAAACAACATTCCCAATTGATTTCAAGTCATCCAATTAATCAAAAATCAAAAATACCAAGACATTAGGGCAAGCTTCATATTCGGCCAAGCCAATATTTTTGGGCAAAATTGTTCCAAACAATATTTCATGAAATTGATCCAATCAAACTTCAATTAAACATCATTTAAGCATACTTAATCAAACAATTTAACCAAATCATGCTCAAAATCAATTTACCCAATTTTAACCATAAATCAAGTTTCATGCTTTTAACTCGCTCTGATACCATTGTTGGGAAATTCTACGGTCCCGAGGATCGATTAAAGTGATGAAATATACATGTGAATACACGAAGAAGTTGCAGAATACTTACATCGATCGGTTGAGGCGATGCGGTGAAGAACAAAACTTTTATGCTCTCCTTGGAAGCTCTCGGCAGTGAGCATTCTTTGTCCTCCTCAAATTCGGCCATCTCCAAGTTCCAAGCTCCAAGCTTCATTTGGTGATTCCTTGCTCACAAGTGGGTTTCCCTATCACCTTTGTATGTCTCCTATGTGTGCTAGCACTCTTGATTTTTTCCACAAAAATCATCAATTGCTTCTCCTCTTCATGTGTCGGCAAAGTGCAGAATTTTGAACAGGAAATGGCCCTAGGCCGTGAGCAAGAGAGGAGGGAAGAAGAGAGAGATGTGTGGTGTGTTACAAAAATTGTATTAGTTAATTGTTTTCAAAAAACAAAATAAACATATACCAATTTTCATTTTCCAAAAAGTCAAAGGCAACTATGCCAACCACTTCCATCAACTATTCACATCACTCAATCAATCAAGTGACAAGTTGTCACATCACTCAAAGTGACAAGTGATTTGACGCATGATGTGACTAGCGATTTGACGCTTGATGTGACTTGCGTGCCGCACTCGAATTCGAAATGCGAATGCGCTCGCAAACACTCCCGGGCTCGGGTTCGCTAATTCCAAATTAACGAATTTTCCATTGCGACGTAATTAAATAATTATGCCTAGCAAAATTACTATTCACATCGCTAACGAATTAATTCTAAATTAACTCGTTTGCCCGAATTAAAATCTAATTTCAATTCCGCGTCGAAATCCAATTTCGTTTAATATATCAAATATATTATTTTATCGATTAATTCCAAATTAATCGTTCTCTCTCTTTATATAATATTTTATCCCAAATAAAATATCTTCGTAATTAATCCCAGATTAATTTTCTCTCTTATTTAATTAATCCCAGATTAATAAAGTGCGAGTCATACGTCATCGGTGAATCTTCGGGAAGCGACCCATGAGATCCCCGGTTATGTTGGCAGTAAATGCGGTAGTCGGACTATCCGAACACGTAAGTACCTAGTACTACGTTTGTACCGATTTACAAGACAATGTTGTCTTCTAGCAAAGCGCCATGCCTACCCAATTCTCCATAGATATCCTTACATGAATATGTGATCTATATCAGGCGTAGTATACGTAGTATTGCGTATATCGATCCAGTATCGGATGTCACATGCAAGGCCTGGGGCTGGAATTGTGTCTGCCCCGTACGAAGCACATATCGGATCTCTGGTAACTAGTCTCTATAATCGGATAAACATGACCTAGTCATTTTATCCCGATGACTGCAGTACATAAGAGAACCAGTTTCGTATCCTACGTGACCATCATCTCCATTATGACTGGAGTGATACTTCCATCTTGACATCACACCCAACACACTACGATTCTCAATATACCCAGCAGAGGCGTACACAGAACCTGTTAAAGCCCTGGACGACCTAAAACCAAAGTATATTGATTGTTGCAAGTATTAGCGGTGCAAGTCTCAAGTTAAGACCAAATACACCTACCCTGATTTCGGACTTCCATAGACACATAGTCATACTACCAATGGAATTCCGAGGGGTCTATCCCGAGCGAAGCTGTTTTCCGTACCATCGGTAAAACACAACCTCCTACTACACTTGCATGAGTATGCCCTCACAACGCGCACAAATATAATACTAGTCTTTTCCGCATTATCGATGTCCAATCTCGATAATACTCTGACTATGGATATTTAATGATTAAACCTTTATGGATTGATATTGTCTCATATCATCTCAATCTGGAACTAATCATATGGACCTTTCATCATTTATACATCTTGGTGATCTAATCACAAATGATAAAAGAGTAATTTCCTTTGTCACATAGTTAATTTGTACAACAACACCATGATCTGTACAAATAGTGACGCTATGGGTCATAACTGTCCAACACATCCAAGTATTCACACAAAGCATGTTATTAATCAATCTAATCCAATTAATTAATCTTTGATTAATGACCATCCAATGTTCAAACAACGATTTGATTTGCGCGAGTCCAACTCGTTTAAGAATAAATACTCAAAGTACGTATTCTTCAATTATATCGAACTATAATTTTAAATCCAATTTAAATTATATTCAATACTAATTCATATTTAATTCCAAATTAAATAATTACACTTTCACTAGTGTCTTTTAGACTTGGATTCCAAATCCAATCTTAACGGGTCTCAAAGGCCCAATTAGTATCTAATTCTATTCAATTAAAGTCCAATGGGCTTTCAATTAATTCTTAAGGCATGGGCTTTAGCAATTATGGGTCAAACCCAAGATGCCAAGGCCCAATTAGGAATCACCCTATGCCAAAAATCAATTTAGGCCCAATTAAAATTTTAAAGGCCCAATTACCATATTTGGACTTTATGGAAATGGTTTTAGGCCCAATTGGATCCAACCAATTATCCTAAACCAAACATAGCCCAACCAAGCCCATTAAGCCCAAATACAATAAATCAAATTAACTCATTATTCCAAATTACAAATTAATTCAATTCAAGTGTAAATACCATAATTAATTAATTAATCTAATACTTCCAAAATACTAATTAATTCAATTAATCATGCTCTACATTTCCAATTCATGTCCAACATAAATTGAAAAAAAATCAATCTTATAATATGCTTATGGTTCACGGCAATCATGAAATAACATTCAATTCTGATTTCAATCACATCAAACCAACAATGAATATTCATTTCATGCAATTAACATATCCAATTGTTAAATTTTCAAAAAATCACCATGAATCCAACCTATGATGCATTCTGCCAAGGCTAAGGAAATTGGGGATTTTGATCTAATCAATTTTTCTCAATTCCTAAGATGTACAAATCCAATTCAACATCATCCAAGCTCAACCAAACCATCAATTTAAGAAAACACATACTCCAAGCATAAATTCCCAAATAAAAGTCCATGAACCCTAGAATTCCAAATCAAACTTAGGTCGCTTTGATACCATTGTAAGTTCTCCTAGAACATGCCAAGATCGTCTAAGAGTGATTTGTGTGTGAATAAAATCAAAAGAATTACGGAAAATACTCACATTGATCGGATGATAGTTCAAAACTTTTTATGCATTTCTGTGGAAGCTCCAAGCTTTCTTTAGTATTTCCAACACTTGGGTGAGTTTCCCTATCATCTTGATTCACTCCTTGATGTGCTAGCAAGAACAAAAATTGAAAGAAAAATTTCTCCTCCAAGAAGAAACCCATTCGGCCAAGAGAGAAGAATTTTGGGAGAGATGAATAGTTTTTATGTTTCAAAAAAAAATATATATGTTAATATGGTTTCCAAAACCATGTTGTTTAAAAGCAAGTGGTTTTCTAAAAACCATTCACTTTTGCCAACTACCACTATCACCTTTGACAAGTGATGTGAGTGGTGGGTCCTACTTAATTAAATTCAAAATTCAAGTGGGATTAGACAACACACTTCGAACTCGGTTACGTTTAATCCAATTAAACAAACTTTCCATCGCGACGTAATTAAATCCAATTTAATTAAATAATAATGCCTCGCAAAATTATTACGGAAGTCGCTAACGAATTAATTCGTTCGCTAGAATTAAAATCTAATTTTAATTCCGAATTGAAATCAAATTTCAATTAATATATCCAATATATTATTTTAGCCCAATTAAATAAATTAAATAGAAAAATCCAATTTAACTATTATTTTTATTTCACCGATTAATTCCAAATTAACCGCGTTCTCTCTTCTCGACGAATTTAATCCCAGATAAATTCTTGACGTAATTAATCCCAGATTAATTCTTTCTCTTTTAATTAATCCCAGATTAATTTATTGCCGTAATTAATCCCAGATTAATTTTCTCTCTCATAATTAATCCCAGATTAATTCTTGTTCGAGTCAAATCTCATCGGTGAATCTTCGGGAAGCGACCCAAGAGATCTCTAGATATGTTGGCAGTAAATATGGTCATCGGACTATCCGAATACGTGTATACCCGGTACCACGTTCTCACCGATTTACAAGACATGGTTGGCTTCTAGCAAAGCACCGTGCATACCCAATTCTCTGGAAAAATTATTTAAAGGAATATGTAATCTTTGTCAGGTGTAGTATACGTAGTATTGCATATTATGATCCAGTATCAGAATGTCACATGCTAGGCCTGGGGCTGGAATTGTGTCTGCCCCGTATGAAGAATATATCGGATCACTGGTAACTAGTCTCTATAATCGGATAATCATGACCTTGTCATATTATCCCGATAGCTGCAGCATACAAGAGTACCAGTTCTGTATCATGCGTGATCATCATCTCCATATGACTGAAGTGATACTTCTATCTTGACATCACATCCAATACACTAGGATTCTCAGTATACCTAGAAGAGGCGTACACAAAACCTGTTAAAGCCCCGGATGACCAAAACCAAAGTATATTGATTGTCGCAAGTATTAGCGATGCAAGTCTCAGGTTAAGACCAAATACACCTACCCTGATTCGGATTCCCATAGACACATAGTCATACTACCAATGAGATTCCGAGGGGTCTATCTAGAGCGAAGCTCTTTCCGTACCATCGGTAAACAGAACCTCCTATTACACTGGCATGAGTATCCAATACCCAAATATATGAGAACTATGTCGTTATGCCTCCAAAATGCGCACAAGTGCAATACTAGTTTATTCCGCTTTATCGATGTCAAGTCTCGATAATACTACGACTATGGATATTTAATGATTAAACCTTAGTGGATTAATATTGTCTCATATATTATTAATCTGGTACTAATCATATGGACTTTTATCATTTATATATCCCGGTAATCCAATTACAAATGATAAAAGAGAAATTTCCTTTGTCACATAGTTAATTTGTACAACAACACCATGTTCTGTACAAATAATGATGCTATGGGTCATAATTGTCCAACACTTCAAGATGCGCATTCCAGCCAAAAGATCGAGAGGCCGGTGCTGCAGCCCAAGTCCTGGCGCCACAGCGCCTTCAAGCTACCACGATCCCATACAAAGTACCGAGGCTTTGGTGCCGCGGTGCCCAAGCCCGGGTTCCACGGCGCTGCGAGACAACTAAAACACACGTGCTGCGGGACATGCGAGACGCGTTCCAGACTTCAATTTTTAGGGTTTTTAAGATACCCAATGACACCATGGCTCCATTATAAATAGATTACTTCGTCCAAGACTAAAATAGGAGGCTAATACACAGTACAAACACCAAAACACATATTTTAGAGAGATCCAATGAGGAGGATTGAAGAGCAACAAGAGGAGACAAAGGCGGTGTCATCCGAAGAGGAAGAGATTCAATTCGAGTTTTATCATCTTATTTCTTTCTTATAACTCTAATGATTTCCATTAGAGTCATGACCTTATTCTTATTATTTTTATCTATTGTCATGAACTAAACTCCTTAATTCTGGAGAATGATGTAATCGATGCTTGAACCTTGTAATTGTTTGCTAATTTTGTTATGAAGTCTTATTGATTTATTTATATTCTTTTGAGTTTAATGCTTCTTGATTGTTGGCCATAATTAAAGATGATGAATGTTTAGAATCTATCACTCGAGAGAGGGATTTTGAATGGATCTTGAGAATATGACCTAGGATTTTTTAGAGTTCGAGATAATTTGTAGTTCCTTTGAAGTCATTAACATAGAATCACAAAACGTAATGAGTTGTTAACTTGTAACATCCAGGCAAACCGCTTGTTGATATTGTCCGCTTTGGGCAGCTAAGCCCTCACGGTTTTGGTTTGGCTTTCCCCAAAAGGCCTCAACAAGGGAGAGGTATCCACACCCTTATAAGGCATGCTTCGTTCTCCTCTCCAACCGATGTGGGATAGCCGTACCTATCCCCCCCTTTTGGGGTCCAGCGTCCCCGCTGACACACCGGCCCGACAACCAGCTCTGATACCATTTGTAACATCCCAGGTAAACCGCTTGTTGATATTGTCCGCTTTGGGCAGATAAGCCCTCACGGTTTTGGTTTGGCTTTCCCCAAAAGGCCTCAACAAGGGAGAGGTATCCACACCCTTATAAGGCATGCTTATTTCTCCTCTCCAACCGATGTGGGATAGCCGTACGGCGAGGCCTTTTGGGGAAAGCCAAACCAAAACCGTGAGGGCTTAGCTGCCCAAAGCGGACAATATCAACAAGCGGTTTGCCTGGGATGTTACAGATATGTTGTGTGATCTCGTATCAGACAACCGTTTACCATACAGAATAATCATCTAATGTTTAAGTGATGAAATCTCATAAGCATTGTTCTAAATTATTTATTTTACCGAATATTTTTCTTAATGTTTATCTCTACGTCAATGACACTACTAGTCGTATTAAAATATATAATAATTGTTTATAAAGAACAAGTAACTATCCAAACCGGAGATCTGGTATCCAATACCTATAATTGTCGTATTGTAAGAATCGATATTTTCTATACGTATCTCATTTCCTTAGCTTTATTATTTACCTTCAACTATTCACAACAATTACAAATAATTAATTAGCAAACCGTGTCAAGCATATTACCTCTAAAGGTCACTAAAGTTAAGAAACGTCATTATCAGATACACAATACCTAATGGGGTTTTCTTGATACCAGTCAATAATCTCGAGACATGAACTAATTCGTGTCAATTCTTACTGCACAAGAAACTATTATCTCTACAGAATTATATCCTAATCTATTAGTATCTAGAACCTATTATAGAAAACTGTAACCATAAGTCAAGTCAGAAAACTTATAAAATATGTGCATAGTGGATTAAAAGTTTAATTCTATCTACTATAGAATAAGGAAAACAAACAAGCGGCAATTTTCATAATATTACACACTGCCTAAGTTATGGAATATTTTAAACTTAGCAGTGCCTCCCATTATTTTACGTAATACCGTAATCCCCAACGGAAAAATGACAATTCAATAATTAAATTGAATTCCATAATGGGAAGTGGACCCCATGAATATATTTCGACTCACAGCTTTGACACGTTATTGCCTACGTATATTCACAAGTAGACAACTCATTGTCAATCACACTCACTGTGACTCCAGTTTTGGTCATGACCGTCTCTCGTTGTGACAGCTTTGGCACGTTTACAAGGAGGCGTACCAAGGTTAAACTCGTCAATGATAAACTTAAGCTACTTGCGTAACCCTGACAGCTTTGGCACGTTCAGGATTCCACTTTCGCTTGAATTTATATAGTATCAAGTATACATCCGGTATAAATAAATTTCTATCGGCTACACCCTCACTGCTTTGGCATGTTCTTGGATGTAGTCATAGAACAGATATCCATAAACCGTATTGACAAGGCGAACCAAGAAACAAGTATCTCTATATTAGTTACTTTAAAACCTTATTTAGCGGAGATATTCCATAAAGTGTCATACACTTTTATTTAATCAAATTAAATAACATATGCATGCATCAAGTAAAGATTAGACTAAATATCAAATTTTAAAGAGCTAATCATATCATGGGCCTAGAATCAGACTCGCTCTAATACAATTTTGTTGGGGTTTTGTACGTATTACCCGGGTTACGTAGTGGAAAGCAGGAAAATCGAATTTTCTCATTTCTTTAATTTTTATTGGGTAATTAAAACAAACTAATTTATTTTAATCATTCAATACTCAAAAACAGAATGTTTAACCCACAAATCATAATTTCAGTAAATTACTGTAAAGCCTCTAAACTTTCCATTTTAATCATTTTAGTCCTAAATTGTTCAAAATAAACTTAGGTGATTTCAAATCACAACCAAAATGATTTGTATATCAAATATACATGAAAAATCGAATTCTTAAAATTTTCCATATTTTTCAATAATTACTAAAAGGCCCAAATCTTTTGCTTTTTGATCATTTGGTCCTACTTGTTCAAAACAAGTTTAGGTGATTTCCAATCACAACCAAAACAATTTTACATTATATATACATTAAAAGAAACCCATAAAAGTTTTCCACAATTTTACACAATTGCCGTGGGGTCCCAATAGTTTACGTTTTAATCATTTTGGTCCTAATTTGTCAAATACAAGATTAGGCGATATCCAATCACTACCAAAATATTTGTATATCTTATATACATTAAAATGAAACCCATATATTTTTTTTCCAGTTTTTTAACATATTGTCGTGAGCCCCAAAAACTTTGCATTTTGATCATTTTGGTTCTAATTTGTCAAATACAAGATTAGGTATAATCCAATCACTACTAAAATAATTTGTACATCTCATATACATCAAAATACAACATATATATGAAAAGTCTCAATTTTGGTGGAGGTCCAAAATCCTAATTTCTCAAATTTATCAAATTAATAAAATTAGCCAAAATTAACAAAATCCAATACTTTAATCTAATCTCTACAACACCAAACAAGCCTTACCACTTTGAAACTACTCAAGAATAATTATAGGTCATCAATGAGTGGCCTAACAACTCTAGAATAGCAACAAGATCATCAAATGACCAAAAGTATGCTAATAAACCATTTACAAGCTCACTTTGTTTATATACATGCATACAACTTTCATTCAAGCTTCCAAACTACTTATTACAAGATCAAGAGAGTAGAAAAACATGTGACCAAACTATGTTGTAGCTAAGAACCCTAGAAACATTTTTCTAGTTGAAGAAAAGTTGAAAATTTTACTTTATCATCAAGTTTTCTTCAAATCTTTCTCGAGCTCTTCACATTTTTCTCTCAACCATTTTCTTGTAATACTTGGAGGCTTAGCAAAGGTTGAAGCAAATGAAAAAATATAACACTTATATACCTAGTGTTAGGGCCGAAAATGATGGAAAAAATAAAATAAGATTTTTAAATTTTTCCAAACAAATATCTAAGAAGTCAAAGCCAATTTGACAACCTTTTCTTTAATTTTAAGGTCAAACTTATGCACAAAATAATCATTTCCTAACTTTATCATAATGGTAGATATTTATATTTTAATTACTTTATCATTAACAATTAAATAATTAAATAATTATTACATAAAATATCTCAAATACATGTATTATATTTACTTTAAATATCTCAAATACATATATTAATGATATATGTCAAATATCTTAATTTGATAATTAATTAATATGTATTTAATAATATCATATATTAAATACAAAATACACATTAATTAGGAAATGACGGATCGACCTCTAAAGCATGTATCTTTCGTTTAACCTTTAAACGATTTATTAATAATCACCATTATTCATAAATATTGCCCTAGTGCTCTACGAGTATATTTCATTAGTGAGACTCTCTAGGTTCAGGCATATCCGTCACGAAATCCAATTTTGTGTCCATAATCTACCCACCCGTAAATTATGACGACCACAGATAAACTCGTTGAACCATACAGGTCGAGGTCATTGCATACGTATAATCCCTCCGTCACAGATATTCGGATCATCCCAGAGATATAGATGAAAACGCCAAATCTCTAGAGGAATAATCTCGTCGACATATCCATTAGCAATCTCTAAATAACACTCTTAACTCACTTTCGAAGTATACTATGGCCATAGATTTAACAGATCGCTAATCACATTTTCACTACTTATGCTCTGTACACAGAACTGACGGATCCTATCTTGACACACACATGATATCCTGAGGATCGTTCCACACCCAACGAACATGCGGAGGACTGATATAAATAGATCAGTGATGTGACTGCCATTTAAGTGTGGAGGATGTCTCATACATCCACAGTGGTATCTCAAGTCAAATGACTATATGCTACTCAACCCGAGAAGATTCTTATTGACGTTGGTGTACCATCTATTAAGAATCTTTGGTGAGTCGTTCAGTGTTTATCCAATATAAACACCTACACGTCTATACGAGTCTCTCAAGACTCATGGTTCATTGGAATAAATCATCAGACCAAGTCTCGATATACGACATGTACTGGTTTCAACGGATTTAACTAACTGACCCGTGTTAGTAAATCTTGACCAGGAACTATATTCGATAATATACATCTAGTAGTGACACTTCCCCATGTCAATTACAAACTCCTTTGTAACTGTGCATTACATTATATATTATCGGGTCTTTATATGATATATACATATCACTAGACCGCATTTAGTTTCAATCTAATCGTAATTAATCGAATACGTATATAAAAATAGGTGGTGCAGCCATTAATAAGTAATATTATGGAAAAAAGGATTATTCGTATTCATGAATCGGACATAAATACGATCCGGATTGGCGCTCCGAGCACCAACCAATAATTTCTCCCACTTGCTCTAGTGTCAATCCATGGTATCATATACACATCTCAATGTGTATCATATATGCATGGCCCTCAAGAGCTCACTATCATTCAAGTGGTAGACAATAAGAAATAGGTCCGCTATAACATATTGAGTTTGTCCAACAAACTCAATCGTTTCCCAAAGTCAGCATCATTCATATTTTGTAGAAATTAAGTTCTCCATCAATATGACTCAGATGCTACATCAATATAGTGCTACAACTACTGAGTTGTCCAAATATTTATGGATCAAATCCAAAATACTATGTAGACAACCGCAAGCACAACACCAATGTCAAAACTTCTAATTTATAAGGTCACATGCAACTTCATAAGTCAATATTTCATAAGTTGTATCTAATTCCACTCATATAATAGAATCCTCTGTAACACTCCCACTGCATCTTTTCTGACTCTTTATGACGTAGACCGTCTAACGTCATAATTAGACTCAAAACTAATATGACCCAAATGGTTGCAGACTATATGCTCCTTAAATTAGAAACTCGTTCTTAATATCTCAAAGATCACAAAGAACATGTTTCAAGATCCATCCTATGGTCTATAGGGTATCAAAATAACTCCTAACAATTACGATTAAATCGATATCTTTAATCGTACATAATAAAATATCTATTATGTCATCATCTCATGATACATAAGATTGATTTGAAATTCTAATCAATTTCTCTTTCGAGAAAGGAATCATCATTTATGAAAGATGAATACAACATATAAGACACACACTAATTGTCAAACAGTTATACTAACTGCCATATAGATAGCCTTGTTGTGTCCACAGCTAATAGGAGTATCTCACAAGTCTCCTAGTTTTATATCATATATAAAATTCTATATCGAATATAATAGAGACTACTCCCACTGCTTTCACAGAGTAAAGAAGACTTAGGTAAACCTTTTACCTCACAAACATCCCATTATTATCATACTAATGATAACGTCGTTAGGATATATAACACTAGAACATAATTTGTACGCTCCCACGAACCCTTTTGTCACATATATCTCTATACTTTGATAAAATCAGATAATCTGACTGATATCAAAATTAGAGAACACGGATTTCCGGAAGGCTCACCCGAGTCCACAGTAGGCTCTATAAGCTAGTATACCAAACTGCAATCTCAGCAGAACATAAATTCTAGGGCCATTCCATAATGTACTCTTCAAACAAAGAAATCACAATTGATCTCTTATCCGAAGAAGCCATTCAAAAATGCCATTTTATATTCTTTAGCTAAAATGTACTCTTCAAAAATGCCAATCAAACACATTGGCCACAAGTGAATGCTCTCTCCTCTCCTTGCCATCAATATGGCCTAACGGAACGAACGTAGCCCCGAGCCATAAACCTCTCTCCGAAACAACCACGGGGGAAGGTTTTCATCCTCCGGAAATCACCATTGACACTGGAAATGGTCCCACTTCAAGTCATCCACCAAAAACAAAACCAAGATAAAAACAAGACAAAACAAAACGAGGGTGATATATCACATACCCCCCTGCAGACCCAAAAGAATTAACAAGGGAACTTGAGACAGTTTCCAGCCCCATACTACCCAAAATAATAATTTTGAACCTCACAGTTCAACGTCCCGGAGAATCAAGGTATGGATCGAGAGGGCGGCAACGCCATGAGATTTTTCTCATGCTAGGCAGGCCCTGAGTCTGCAAATTCCACGGAGACCCTAAGGTATTCACCGTGCTATGCTCCTACGGATCCGAAATGGGATGGCCAACGCCACATGGGTATTCTCCCTCCCCGTGCTAGGTATATCCTGTTAAGGTTGGTGCTTTGAGCGCCAATTTCTTATGTATTTCCATGTAAATACTCTTGTATATATTTTATTAGTGAATAAAATAAACAGTTTCTATAATATAATTCTTTTATTATATGGTAAAGATATAAATGACCATAGAGTGATTGGTTATGATACAGTTGCAAAAGCGTCACAACTGACATTGAGTTGTATCATAACAATATCATTATTTAACTGTTTCTGGTCAAGGTTTACAATTACTTGGTCAGTAAGTAAACCCGCTGAGACCGGTATGTGTCGTATATTGGAATGTTGGATTCTAATGGTTTCTCAATGAACCATGAGTCTCGGGAGACTCGTATAGACACGTAGGTATTTATATCGAATAAACACTGAATGACTCATTGAAGATTCTTAATAGATGGTACACCAACGTCAGTAAGAATCTTTTCATGTTGAGTGAGCATAGTGATCCTTCAACTTGAGATATCATTGTGGATGTATAAGGTATCCTCCACACTTTGATGGCAGTCATGTCACCGATCTATTTAGATTAGACCTCCGCTTGTTCGTTGGGTGTGGACTGATCCTCAGGATATCTGTGCGTATCAAGATAGGATCTGTCAGTTCTGTGTACAGAGCATAGGTATCCATTATGAAATTACTAATCTGTTAAATCTATGGGCCTGTGGTGCACTATAGAAATAAGTTCTAAGTGTTATTAAGATTGCTAATAGAATCTCGACGGGATTATACCTATAGAGATTTGACGTTATATCTATATCTCTGGGATAATCTGATACCTGTGACGGAAGGATTATACGTATGCAGTGACCTCGACCTGTATGGTTCAGAGATTTTTCTGTGTTCGTCATAATTTATGGGTGGGTAGATTATGGATACGAAATTGGATTTCATGACGGATATGCCTGAACTTAGAGAGTCTCACTAATTAAATATACTCGTAGGGCACTAGGGAAACTTTTATAAATAATACTGATTATTTATAAGTCGTTTAAAGGTTAAACGATAATACATGCATTTGGGATCTTTCGGCCATTTATTAAATGTCAAATTGTGATATTTGATATTTATTATTAATATATGTATTTTGATTATTTAATGTAAATATAATACATATATTTAAGATATTTGTATTTAATTATTTGATTATTCAAATGTTGAATAATTAAATTAATTAAATAATAAATATCTATTTACTTTATTAAAGTAAGTTAAATGACACTTTTTAATTGGATTAAATGGCCTATATTTATTGAATAAATTGGCATGATTTAATTAGTTGATTTGTGATAAACATTAAAGTGTTTAATGATTTATAACCACAAATTTAATTAAATCTTTTTCCAATTATTTATTGAAATAAAAATGAAAACTTGGTCAATATTTTTCCTATATTTTTGGAAATTAGGAAAAAATATATAAGCCTTCTTTTTCAATTTTTGTTTCATTATATAAGAACCCTAATCAAATACAAAAAAGAGTTTGAAAGGAAAAAGAGAAAGAATGAAGAAAAAACTTGGATTTTTTGGGAAATTGGTAAGTTTTTTCTCACTTTCTCCTTTATGAAAAATGTTTCTATTATACTAAGCTTCAATATGTGTAGCTTAGATTTTTCCCTACTCTTTTGTGCTTGATATTTGATGGTTGGGAGCTTGATAGAAAGATGTTAGCATGTATGAACTTAAAGAATGCTAATTAGGTGTAATTAAGTATTCTTTTCATTATTTGATAATGTTGTTGTCATTCTAGAGTTGCTTAGCCACTCATAATCGACCTAGAATTATTCTTGTGTTATTTCATGGTGTTGAGACTTGTTTGGTGTGATAAAAATTGAATTAAAGTGTTGAATTTAATTAATTTGGTGTTAATTTTTCAATTTGTTGAAATTATAAAATTAGGATTTATAACCCACTCCAAATTTGGGGCTTTTCATATATGTGATGCAATTTGATGTATATTAAATTTGGGAATTTTTGGATTTGATCTTGACATGTTTTGAACAAAAAAGGACCAATTATAAATTCTTGAAAATATGGGGACCATTCGGTAATTTCTGGAAAATAGTTTTCTTTGAGTTGCAAATTCAATTATATTTTCATGTATTAGACATGTATAAATCATTTTGGGATTGATTTAGCATCATTAGAATTGTATTTGATAATTTAGGACTAAAATGATAAAAATACAAAGTTTAAGGGCTAAACGGTAATTTACGAAAAATCTGATTTTTGGGTAAAAATTTCAGTTTTTAAGTATTGAGTAATTAAAATAAATTAGTTTATTTTAATTACTCAAGAAAAATTATTGAAATCAGAAAATTTTGATTTTCCGCATTCCGCTGCGTTTACCCGAATTGCCGCCCTAAACCCCAACAAAAAATGATATCAGAGCAGGTCTGAACTTGAACACGTGATATGAATATGCCTGCTAAATTAAATTCAATGTTTAATTATTTTCTTACTTTATACATGCTTGTATTTATTTAATTTGATTAATAAAAACGTAACATCTTTGTGGAAAAATCCATAAATATAAGGTTTTAGAAGTAATATGTATTGGATGCATATTTCTGGTCCGTCTTGTCAATACGGTTTATGGTATTTGTTCTATGGCTGCATCCGAGATCGTGCCAAAGTAGTGAGGGTGTAGTTGATAGAAATTTATCCCTACCGGATGTATATGTGATACTAGATAAGTTCAAGCGAAAGCGGAAATCCTGAACGTGCCAAAGCTGTCAGGACTACGCAAGTATCTTGAATTTATCATTGACAAGTTTAACCTTGGTATGCCTCTTTGTGAACATGCCAAAGTTGTCACAACGAGAAACGACCAGGACCAGAACCCATGAGTCACTAGTGAGGGATTGACAATGAGTTGTCTACCTAATGAATATACGTAGGCGAGATCGTGTCAAAGCTGTGAGCGGAAATATATTCATGGGATCCACCTTTCACTGTTATATTTAATTTGATTAATTGTTTGTTTTTCATTATATTTGGGGATTACAGTATTGCATGTAATAGTGGGAGAGGCATTTTTAGATTAAAAATCCATGATCTATTTATACTTTGTTATTTTTTATATTATGTGAAACTGTTTAGTCTGCTAACCGTTTTTTCGCTATCTATATGATAGATTTGCGATTGCGGCACCTGATTCTAATCCTTTTGCTCGTATACTAGATATGAACAAGCTTAAAGGCGCTGAAAACTTTGCAGATTGGGACTTGGATCTGTTGGGGTTTTGGGCGAAAGGCGCAGCGGAAGCGCAGTTCGGGCGAAATCGTAATTTAAAACTTTTTCAAATTACCGAATAAATTATTCAATATCTAATATGAATAATTTATTCATATTTTACCTAAACTTGTTTATTCGATATCAAATAACGACATAAATATATATGAAACATCGCGAAACTTTTACGAAAAATATTTTTTCGCAAAATGGCATAAAACACGTTTTTGACCGAACCGACCACCCAACACTTATGGGGACTGCCCAGGTCAGCTCCAATAGTGTTAGAACAGTTCATGGGCTTCCCGAAAAAAGTAACAAATTCACTGTTCAAACGGTCGTCACCCGGTTGGCTCAAAAGTCACCCGATAATAACGCCGTTTTTTCACCGTTTTCGCTTATTTCAACTCCGAAACACTTTCGGAAATTGTTCTAACTCCCAAAAAACATCCATACATTCATAAGACATATTTACATCACTAAAATATCAGATATTCCAGGTCTGAAACAGAAAACGAAAATGCCCATTTTTCATGCTTTAAATCCAAATTTTCAAGATTAAATCAATTAATCAAAACACAAACTCAAGTCACCACATATGAATCACCCAAGAAAAATTCTAGGCATTAAAGAGTGGTCATAATACTCTATAATGGAAACTCATCATCAAATAATCAAATTGGAAACTTATTACAATAATAGCATCCAAAATCACTTCACACATGCACTATACTTCCTTCTCCATCCACCACAACCAAAGCCCCAAATTTTATGAAAAAAGAACCCTAAGATCTCATAAGATCATCAAGAAACATGAAACAAATTTCTAAACTTAGGGAGTTGAAGAATTACCTTTAATCCTTGTTTTTCCAAAGTCTTTTCTTTGATTTCTTCTTTTCTTCCATGGTTTCTTCAAACAAAGATTGAGAGCTTTTTTTCATTGTGGTATTCGGCCAAGGAGAGGGATGATAGGAAAAGAAAAAAATTTATTATTTAAAAAAATATATGTGACCGACTTGGAGGGACAATTTTATCCATTTGGTGATTTAAATCAATTAAATCAAAATAAGCTTTAATGTTAGCAAATCAAATTTGTACATTTAAGCCTAATAAAATCATGTCTTGTGTACAAATAATAATTGGACAAATTCCATAACATTTATGAAAAAAGTTTATTAATTAATCATTTAAATATTTAACAATTAAATATCCAAATAATCAATTAATAAAATTATTATTATATATATGTATTTTATTTACAATAAATAACAAATACCTATATTTGTGGTATGTGTCAAAATCTCTCATTTGACGAATAATTAATGTATATATAATCGTATTATGTATCAATACAAATACATAATAATTACGATTAGCCAAAATCCTCTAATGCATTGTTATCGTTTAACCGATTAAACGATTCGAATTAACTCATTTAATCCAATGAAGTATTATGAATAATCCGTATTATTCATATAGCGTGCCCCAAGTACTCAACGAGTACATTTCATAATGTGAGACTCTCTAAGTTTAGGTTTATTCGTCACGAAATCCAATTTCATATCCATAATTCACCCACTCATGAATTATGACGACTACGGATAATCTCGCTAAACTATGTAAGCTGATGTCATTGCATACGTATAATCCATCTCACAGGCTATCCATATTATATTTGGGGTATAGATAAAAATGTCAAACCCGTTCGGTATAATATAGTCGACTTTCAATTTACGATCTCTAAATAATACTCGGAACTGATTTCCAAAGTTATACCTCGATCATGGATTATTAGATCGTAAACACGTGCAGGATGTCTATGCCATGTACACAGGACTGACGGATCCTCTCTTGATACGCACTGGATATCATGAACATCAGTCCACACCCAACGAACAGGCGGAGATCTGATCATTAATAGATCGGTGATGTGACTGCCATCAAAGTGTGGAGGATAACTCATATATCCCACTGCGGTATCTCAAGTCAAATGATCACTATGCTCGCTCAACTCGAGAAGATTCCTATTGACGTTGGTGTACCATTTATTAGGAAATCTTTAGTGTGTCTTATCAAATAAATACCTACATGTCTATACGAGTCTCCCGAGACTCATGGTTCATTGGGATAAACCATCGGACCAAGTCACGATATACGACATGTACTGGTATCAGCGGATTTTACTAACCGACCCATGTTTGTAAATCTTGACCAGAAACTTTATTTAAGGATATACATCTAATAGTGTGCTTCCCAATGTCAATTACAAACTACGTTGTAACTACACACTATATTGTAAATCCTAGTGTCTTTCTCTAATATTCACGTATCACTAAATCAGATTTAGTTTCGATCTAAATATAATCAGATATCTAATCGTAATTAGATCGAATAAGTGTATAAAAAACAAGGGTGCTACCATTAAATTAGTAATATTATGGAAAATAGAATTGCTCGTATTCATGAATCATAAATAAATACGATCCGGATTGGCACTCTGAGCACCAACCCTAACAATTTCTCCCACTTGCTCTAGTGCCAATCCACAGTATCATATACACATCTTAATGTGTATCGCATACTCATGGACCTTAAGAGCTCACCTTGCACTCAAAAGGTAGGCAACAACAAGTTAGCCCGCTTAACAAATCGAGTCTATCCAACAAATCCAATCGTTTTCCTTAGCCAGCATCATTCATATTCTGTAGAATCCAAATTCCACATCAATATGACTCAGACGCTATATCAGTTTTGTGCTATAGCTGCTGAGTTGTCTAAGTATATATGGATCAAATCCAAAATACTATAAAACAATCACAAGCACTACACTAATAAATCTTCTAATCTACAGGGTCACTATGCAACTTCATAAGTCAATATTTCACAAGTTGCAACTGATTCCACTAGTTTAGTAGAATCAACGGTGACACTCCCACTGCATCCTTTCTGACTTTATATGACATAGACCATCTAATGTCATAATTAGAATCAAATCTGATCTAACCTTATGATTGCAGACTAAATTCTCCATGATTAGAAACTCGTTCTTAATATCTCAAAGATCACAAAGAACATATTTCAAGACCCATCATGTGGTCTGCAGTATATCAAAATTATATATATAAAAGACACGTTAACTGTCAAACGGTTATACTAACTGTCATACAGATAGTCTTACTGTGTCCTTTATTAGATCATATCTAATACGCAACTAATGGGAGTATCTCACAAGTCTCTTAGTTTTATATCACATATAAAACTTTATATCAAATATAACAGAGACTACTCCACTGCATCCACGGGAAAAAAACTTAGGATATATATAAATGCTAGAAAGAAATTCGTACGCTCCCACTGACCCTACTAACAAATACGTATTCTCTATACTTCGATAAAACCAGACAATCTGACTGATATCAAAATCAGAGAACACGGATTTCCAGAAAGCTTATCTGAGTCTATAATAGGCTCCATAAGCTAGTATATCAAACTGTGATCTTAGCAGAATATAAACTCTAGGGCCATTCTAGAATGAACTATTCAATAAAGAAATCATGACGGATCTCTCATTCGAAGAAATCAATCAAGAACCCACTTTGCATTCTTTAGCCAAAATACTAGTTTTTTAATATCAACATTAACCAACAAATCCTTAATTGTTCAATCAGTGCGACTTGAGACAAGTATTCTCAGAATCTATAATAGACTACTGAGGATAACCTTTCTCATTGTCATACTATAAAGGTCAAACCTTTATCAAGCTCACTTTGCTTTTGATGCGCAAACAATTTACACATTTTATGAACTATTCATAACGAAAGCCCAATCAAGTTCAAAACTTGATCGCATTAAGCTATGAACAATCTTAGATCTATGGTTCAATGCTAACTTCCGAAATCGATATCAAATATCGCTCCCACTATAAGTTATAGGATAATTTTCTTCAATAAGAAAACAACAGAATCATTAAGTATCAAATACTTTGTAAATGATTTTGACATCCTATTGAACTTATATGGAAGTTATCTAAGGGTCTTTTCATCTTATTAATTATATAGTTCATTACAGTTTATCATTCTCACATTTAACTTCAATAAGTCAAGTCTTTTCTACAATCGTCAACATATGATGTTACACACCAAATAATAAAATAATTTTATCACTCGGGATCGTAGAAAAGATGATCTATCAAATAGAATACAATATTCCATTAAATAGAATAAATGATAAACCTTTCACTCGTCCTCCGAAGCACAAGTACTTTCAATTATATAACCATTATACAAAAGAAAGTCTCAAATCTCAAACTTTTCAAGATTCGAATTTTCTACTATGCATATCATATATGTAACTGTGGAAAAGAATGAAACCTTAATTAAAGAGATGAATTAGTGTTACTAGAGCATAACTCCAAGAGTATTGAAAACTAATTCGGTAACACTCAATATCGATGAATCAAAACATATAAGATGCAATTACTCCCACTTACCAATTTCATCAAGATGGAATCGTTGAAGTTTAATATTGAGTAAGAATCTCATTCATTAAACAACTGTAGAACTAATTGCCTTTAATTCATATGTTTGATCATATCAAACATGTTTGAACAGTTCAAAGATTCACTATGAATTTATAACATATAGTTTTCAATACCTCAAATAGAATATCTTTGAACCATTCAAAATATTCTATATGTGTTTCATTAGAGACATATTGAAAGTTCTCGAACCATTCAAGACGTTCAGCATGTTCTCTATGAAACAAGCAACTAAGTCATGAAAATTCATTAACTAAGTTACGAGCGAAGAAACTATCTAAGGCAATTTCTAATTCATTAAACTACATGCATTAATGTATTAGTTTAATAAATCTTGTGGTCCAATGATGATCATTGGTTAAATGAGATTTAATCACATCTGAATACAATATTCATTAAATGGATATATGGTGTGAACTCGTATCAGACCATCTTTTACCATATGGAAAAGCATCTAATGCTTATGTGATAAAAACTCATAAAGCACAGTTCTAAGTTATTTAGTTACCGAATTTTTCTAATATTTATCTTCTCATTAATGACACTACTAGTCATATTAAAATATGTAACGACTGTTTATAAAGAACAAGTAACTATACAATAGTCACAAGTTCTGATATCAAATATCAAAACATTTATTAAATATTATTTTAATTAACTAGACGGGAGATCTGGTATCCAATACCTATAGTTTTCGTATTGTGAGAATCAATATTCTCGATATACAACTATACACATCTTCTTTCTCAAGCTTTATAATTTGTGTTCAATTATTCACAACAATTACAAATGATTGATTAACAAACTGTGTCAGACACGTGACTTTTAAAAATCACTAAAGCCAAGAAATGTTATTATAAAATAAACAAATACTATTGGGGTTTTCTTAATGCCAGTCAAGAATCTCGAGACATGAATTATTCAAGTCAATTTTTACTACACAAGAAACTATACTCTCTAGATAACTATGTCCTAAAACAGATATCTATTTAGATTACTAATCGTGGCTTAGAAACTAAGTCACTTACCATCTTGATTTACAAGGAAATCGAAACAACAGTTCCCGATGGTTTGTACTAATCTAACAATATCTAAGTCTAATGTCTTTCTAGAACCTATTCTAGAATTATGCAACCATAAGTAAAGTCAGAAAACCTATTCAAATAATAAGCATGCAGTGGATTAGAAGTATAATTCTATAAACAATATAGAATAAAAGAAAAACGAAACAGAATTTTCCATAAAATTACGCATTGCCTTAGTTATGGATTTTTCCCAGCAGTGTTCCCACTACTTTTCATAATACTGTAATCCCCAACGGACAACGGGAATTCGATAATTAAATCGAATTCCATAGTGAGAGTAGGATCCCATAAATATATTTCGACTCACAGCTTTGGCACGATCTCGCCTACGTGTATTCATTAGGTAGACAACTCATTGTCAATCACTCACCAGCTCGTTATGACAGCTTTGGGACGGTCACAATGAGGCGTAACAAGGCTTCACTTGTCAATGACAAACTCAAGATACCGATGTAGTCCTGACGGCTTTGGCACGTTCAGGATTTCCACTTTCACTTGAATTTACCTAGTATCAATATACAACCGGTATGGATAAAATCCCATAACCTACACCCTCACAGCTTTAGCACGATCTCGGATGCAGTTATAGAAAGATACCCATAAACCGTACTGACAAGACGGACCAAGAAACATGTATCCAATACACGTCACTTTACAGCCTTATTTCTAAGCGGGGATTTTCCTCAGGAAGCTATACTCTACATCAAATGCAGAATTTTAATCTAAATCATTTTCTAAACAATTCAATTCTACCTATAGAAAACATAACTCAATTTAACCATTAAATTTCCGTTACATTTCCGTTAGCGTGAACCAAAAGTCAAGAAACATATATAGATTATATGCATGTGTGAACATTAAAATGGATTAAATATCAAATATCAAGCATGAATAATGTAATGGATGAAGCATCAAACCTACTCTGATACCATTTTTGTTGGGGTTTTAGGCGAAGGGCGCAGCGGAAGCGGGTTCGGGCGAAATCGTAATTTAAAACTTTTTCAAATTACCGAATAAATTATTCAATATCTAATATGAATAATTTATTCATATTTCACCTAAACCTATTTATTCGATATCAAATAACGACATAAAATATATATGAAACATCGCGAAACTTTTACGAAAAATATTTTTTCGCAAATGGCATAAAATGTGTTTTTGACCGAACCGACCACCCAACACTTATGGGACTGCCCAAGTCAGCCCCAATAGTGTTAGGGCACTTCATGGGCTGTCCGAACAGTGACAAATTCACTGTTCGGACAGTCGTCACCCAGTTGGCTCAAAAGTCACCACGGTAACCGTTTTTCACCATTTTCGCTATTTCAACTCCGAAACACTTTCCGCAATTGTTCCAACTCCCAAAACACATCGAATACATTCATAAGACATATTTTTCATCACCAAAATCATATATTCCAGGTCTGAAACAGAAAATGAAATTGCCCATTTTTCGAGCTTTAAATCCAAATTTTCAAGATTAAATCAATTAATCAAAACACCAACTCAAGTCACCACATATGAATCACCCAAAATAATTATAGGCATTACAAGAGTGTTCATAACACTCTAGAATGGCAACTCATCATCAAATGATCAAATTGGAAACTTATTACAATAATAACATCCAAAATCACTTCACACATGCACTATATTTCCATCTCCATCCACCACAACCAAAAGCCCCAAATTTTATGAATAAAGAAACCCTAAGATCTCATAATATCATCAAGAAATAGGAAATAAATTTTCTAAACTTAGGGAGTTGAAGAATTACCTTTAATCATTGTTTTCCTAAGTCTTTTCTTTGATTTATTCTTTTCTTCCATGGTTTCTTCAAACCAAAGATTGAGAGCTTTTTTTCATG